>BLKM01006607.1:635170-767004 GCA_013340265.1 Coptotermes formosanus
CACACACACACAAACAAACATACATACACACAAACATACACACACATACACACAAACAAACATACACACACATACACACAAGCAAACATACATACACACAAACAAACATACATACACATAAACACACACACACGCACGCACGCACACACAGCAGAACAGGTGGGATGACCCTGAAAATAACGTTGATGGACGAAAGGGACTGTCATTCTGCTAAATCGGTCGAGAAATAGGAACCATACGGTCCGCCGTGGTGGATTGCAGGTGTTTCGTTCCACACCAATTGGCCTTATGTTTAAAGAGATATTGTGTTTGTGTGTTTTAGAATATCGGCGGTCTATATATGATAGGGAATTAATTCGGGGAATGCTTGCAACTATACATTTCCTATTTTTGGCTTCAAGTCTGCCCGCTAAAAACGTTACGATCACAAAGCAGTAACCAGAATTTTGCGTATTGTTCTGTATAGGTGATACTTTTGCTGTCTACAGTGTCTTGGCTTTCAGTAAGTTTATGAACTCCGTCGGGTTGTCACTCGTATGTATTATTCACAGTTTTTCGGTTTTGATTCGTAAAGATGTTTAACAATAACAAGACATACGCCAGCAACACACTTTTCCTTTCATACTCCGAAGCAGATTCAGTGTGCTTCAGGTCACATAAGACCAACATAAGAATTGCGAACGGAATCCGAAATGATTTTGCACTGCTGCACTCGCAATATTCACACTTTATTATTAGGTATTTTTATATACATGAATATGTATATATATATATTTGTAACATAGTAAAGTCTAATAAATGTGGCCAGGAAATTTTACATTGTTCAAAATAATTAAAGATTTTGAAATGGCGTAAGACTTCTAAATTTACTCGAACTTATAAATTCCTCTTCGCCTGGTTCCTAGCAATCGGTGAACGCTTCCGGTAACGTCAGTACGAATACTAGGTGCGGCAACCTTCTAAGATAGGGACGTCTAGCATGCGACCCCCCTTAACCCCAAGATGATACCCGTGTTAAATTTTTTTAGCAGAAAATCTTTTTTTATTAATTACTTAGCCCACAACTATTAGGCTGGTAAGTTCTGAACACTTGTTCGTCACTTTTGTATTACAGTACTAATTTGGCACCTTCAGATAGCCAATAAAGCCCACGCTTCACTATTATCAGTCAAGTATTTATGCGTTCCAGACACTTGTCAGTGTGTGGCCTAGTACTGAAAACTGGGACGTTTATGGAATAGTTCCAGAAACTTGCAGTGTCACTAGCGATATCCTGTCTTCATATAATGTTGTACTTCTTCTGTGCAGTTGTTTATTATACAGATTTATTAGTAAATCAACTACTGCACAACTATTTTATAATCTCCGACATTTTTCGGGCTCAGCTTTTCGACCATCATCAGGGAGAACACTTTTCTTAGACGACAAGCAGAGTAAGATACATTAGTGAATGGCTGATTATTGTCACATATATTGTGACAATTGTCATAATATATGTTGACAATTGTCGTAATATATGTGATAATAATCAGCCATCCACTAATGTATCGTACGCTGCTTGTCTAAGGAAAGCGTTCTGCCTGATGATGGCCGAATAGTTGAAGCCGAAACATGTTGAAGATTATAAAATAGTTGTGCAGTAGTTGGTTGACTAATAAATCTATATACTCCTGTCTTCAATTTATATTGAAAGTCTAACTACGCACCCATTCAAACAGGTTTGAGGCTGATTTAGGACACACGTTCTCATAGAAACTGCAAATATTGGTAGAGTTTTCTGTTTGCCTAAAACTGCAGATTATTATCAACCAACAGTCGTAATGTCCGAAAACAACATTTAAACTTTAATTTGGCCTTAGTCTAAGTTCTCCAGAAAAACGGACGTACGGGTGGGAGAAAATTAAAACTTTAATGTAGCAAGTTATAATTAACGTGAATTTGATAGAGCTACAAAACATCAAACGTCATTGAAATTAGTTTTTTTTTCTATGGAAATGTTTTGTACGCTATCGTTTTGCAGGGAGAAATATTATACATCCGTTTTTATTTTGAAATGCGGCCACTTCATTTCCCAACTGATCAATAATTTCTCGGTTGCTCGAGAACTTGCACTGTGTAATCATACGCTGTCCGTTCCTCTGCAGTCACAAGAACGGTTTCTGCGTCGCAGCCCATTTGCAAGTGAACTGAAGGAGGCACTTAAGAGCAGACAGAATCAGTCGTGTTTGTTGGTCCTCCGACCGATTCCAAGCAGGCATTTTCTTTCATTCCATTGGTGTGGGTTGATGTAATAGTGTGATCTAGGAACATCTGAAGATCTTGAAGCTTCTTCGACCACTTTCGCTCCATCACTGTGGGTTCACCCTTAACCTCGGCAGTAGATGAAAGACAGTCCTCAGTTTTCGCATTTCGGCCGTTTTAGTTTTGAGGACAAAATTGCCGGCGTGCATTGGATAGGAGACTGAGTGGGTCTCAGAATCGATCGGAACAAAGTGGTGGCTAGTAGAAGAATGTATGGAAAGTCGTACGTGCTCAGCGTATGATAAACAGATGCATTTGTATCGTTTATTATGTACTTACGTGGCCCAGTCAACTCGATGAATTAACAGGAAATGAGAGAAATGAAGCAAGGTATGGTCCGCGTGAGAAAAAGGAACACAAATTACTTTCATTACAAATGTCTCTGTTTGTACCAATATTATCCCTTTTCTTTCTTCTTCTCTTCTGTGTTTCTTTCTGTCAGATGGAACATGAAGGAAAACCATGCAACAAAATGTATGTTATACACGTTACTTTTCTTCCAAAGTCCTTTTATCTGAAGTCTGTCATTTTATCTCATCCCGTTCTAGTAAATGCTTATGAATGTGGGGTAAAATTATATTAATTTTATCGAAAAGCCTGTGTCTTTATTTCGGGTATTAAATGGCGTCCAAACGTAAACTCTTATAGTCAATGTTTGACCGTTTTTCAATGGCCCTTTAATAGCTGAATAGCTGAATGTTTGTACCACATCACAAGGGGACACCCCTTGTTAAGATTGTGTCTCTCCGTACCTTCGTCCTTCTCCTCTGAAGTGTCTTTCTAACCTACAGCTTTTGTTGTAACTTTATTTTCATACGATTTATACGTATGTAATTACATTGGTCGGTGTTAACCTTACCTTGACTCCACATTGAGTTTTGTTTTCAATACTAGAATTCTTTTTTTGTAAACACGATGAACAGACTTACCGAAGTTTAATAAACCTCAGTAAGTAGTACTGAAGCACAGCCGTTATGTTCTTTCGGAACGCAGTGTTTTAAATTTAATCCTAGTTTGAAGATTATCCAGTGCGACAATTTCCAAGTATCTTTTTTATTTGGTTAATTAATGTTTTTCCTCAGTCCCTATGTGTGTGTGTCACTGCTTAACATGTCATTTCGACTAACGTTGTCTGAGTGGACCTTTTATCGGGTCTTCTTTGTCTAATATTTGTTGACTTTTTCTTGAGGCAACCGGCAGTTGAAAAGCAGTAATTTGATTCTAAAAATTGTATAATTCTGTATTTCAGCAGGTGTTTAATTTTTCCAAGTATAAAAATTGTTCAACCAAAGCGAATAAATCTAAACGATATTTGTGTGATCTCAGAAATTTGCGGATTATTTTGAAAACTTGTAAGGATTTTAGAGAAAGTGATTCATAAATACTTCCGTTCTTTGACTTAAGTTCTTACAGCTAATTTGTTACATTGGCCTACAAAATAAGGCATTTGCTTAGCTCTGACAGAAGAAAAAATATTTTTTCTTGTTTTAAGAAGTGCTTTTTGCTTTGCTAATGTCAATCCAGTGTAGTACTGGGCGCTGAAATGCTGTCACCGCTGGACCACCAAGCGGCATTTCATTACAATTCAGATAGCAGTAGAAGTGAACTTTGTTACAACTTTTTTAATGCTTCTAGTCTTCTGAAGTTTGATGTGCTTTAATATGTTTAGGATAACTTCAATGTCCTTTTTGATACTTGCATCTTTAAAACCACCGGCACATGAACTTTTATAAAGAGTCCAGAACCTTAAATATTTAATGGCTTTAGAATTAGTAGACAAATGCATAAGATCATAATGTAAAAAGCAACGATTATGCCAGTTAATCTGGCAAGGGTCTCGGTCTTGGGGTTTTACTGTTAACAAAGAACGTGTCTGGAGGTTGATTGTTCAGGAAAGTTTTTGGACTGAACGACAAAAATAAGTGAGCAATTTAAGTAATTACGTAATAAGATTTGATTGTGTGAGATTTTTCCTTCTTTGGCGGTGAATATCAATATTTCGGTATCCTGTGATGTGTCAACAAGCAGTTCGAATTTATCGTACATTGCGTCACATCACGTAACACTACACTTTTCAGACCGTTACAGTTTATACTTCCCACAAAAGTTATGATTGGTTTTGCACGTGACAAAGATGGGGCAAAAGCGAAAACGTCTTACAATGTGTCCGCGTGAAGACTGGGAATAAAATGGGAGCTAATATTAAAGTGGACCTTAGGAAGGTAATTTGTAAGCATGGTAAATGGCTAGAATAGCTGAGGCGAGTTTGTAATGGCTAGATTTAATGCTACTAAGTTCGAAATTTCGTGTTTTACTATCGCAGTAGTAGTTGTTTGGGAAACTAATTTTAGAATTATGAAAATTGTACTAAAATTTCATTCCACTAGACACTATTATCAGAACGTGCGGTGTATTCTCGTATGTCAGTAATGTTCTATGTGTCATAGTAGTGTAGTGTAGATTGATTATTGATTGTAGGACTACAGGCCCCTGTTTCTTTCTTCTATTTTTGTGGGGAATATCTGTTATGGCCGATGCCAGTGGCCGCGTGGTTTAAGGCGTGGGTCTGCGGCCGAGCGCTTGCTGGGATCGTGGGTTCGAATCCCACCGGGGGCATGGATGTTTGTCTTGTACAGTATTTGTGTGTTGTCAGGTAGAGGTCTCTGCGACGGGCCGATCCCTCGTCCAGAGGAGTCCTACTGAATGTGGCGTGTGCTTGAGTGTGATCAAGTAAAAAATCAAAACCCTCTAGGTAGAAGAGCGAAAGACTACGAAACGAAACGAAAAACGGTATCTGTTATGTGTAGGCCATGTTTATGCACTCGTATGGGGCAGAAACAAGGTGCATGAGGGTTTCGGCTGGGAAAAATGGAGAACAGTGACCACGTGGAAAACCAAGCGTACGGGGAAGATAGTATTAAAATAAATCTAAAAAGATTGGTTTAGAATGGTATTGGCTGGATTTATTTGATTCAGAATAGGGACAAGTGGCGAGTTGTAGACGCGGTAATTGAAATTCGAGTTCCGTAAAATGGAGGGAATTGCATGCCTAGGTGGGGAAGTAGGTCTGTTAGATTTACAAGAAGGACTTCGCTTCCTGGAGCTGCTTGATTAGGTAGTGAGTTAATTAGTTACTTAGACGCGTTCACGCACTCTCCGCTGCTGTGCACGCACGAGTAGACCAAGGCCTCGCTACAAACAAATTCCCCACCACACATAATTGTTCGCTCCATAAGTTATGGCCGATCCTAGTGGCCGCGCGGTCTAAGGCCTACGTCTGCTGCCGAGCGTTTGCTGGGATCGTGGGTTCGAGTCCCACCGGGGGCATGGATGTTTGTCTCTTGTACAGTGTTTGTGTTGTCAGGTAGAGGTCTCTGCGACGGGCCGATCTCTCGTCCAGAGGAGTCCTACCGAATGTGGTGTGTGTTTGAGTGTGGTCAAGTGAAACATACAAACCCTCTACACCTGCTGTGAACAAGTAGATAGAAGAAGGAAAGACTACGAAACGAAAAATAAGTTATGTCTTGAAATGAAGGCAGTCCTGAACAATCTGTTTGCAGCAATAGCGGCTTCTGGTAGTATAGACGTCTGCCTTCACATGAAATACTCTACGAAACACCGTGTGCGTGATGCAGTATTTCCTTTTCTCTGTTCTTCGTCTGCGTGTATCCCCGCGGACTTTCTCCGCGTCCCATTCTGTAAACTCTCAACAATTTTCTTCCCATTTCCTCGCGTTCCATATATCCCGCCTGTCTCATTCATGTCAGGGCGAACCCTGCTCAGCAGACTGTTGCGTCACCCGCGTCAACGTGCCCATTTTTATAACCTGCAAACCGAATTCTCGTGTAACTAGTCCAAACTCGATTTCTTGTACGAGAGCCGATACTATCGCGTCTGAAACCGATATTCGATTTCTGATGCAGAGGCGTTTGTTCGTCGTTGAAATTTCAAGGAAGCTAACTTGTAGGCACATGTCTCTAGGGGAATTCACACATAGAGAGACGAAGCGTTCGCCGCTAGAAGGAAACGAAGTTATAAATTAGGCACAATTAGGGCAGAATAGACAGTGAAGGAGTGGCTTTAAATACATAAATTTAATATCTGTTCCTTGTTAAAGTTTATTACACTTCTTTCGGAACTTCAGTTCTTATATATGTCATGAATATCCATTCCCATTTTTGTTGCCGGTGTCATTCCATATCGTTTAATTTTCATACATCGCGTTGCTTTGCGAAGTGTAAGTTTTGCTTCGATTTAGCCCATTGCACGAGCGTACGTATCGTGGGAATTATTTGTTCCACGGCAGTTACAGGCCTCCTGATGAGGTTCGGCAGGGCGTTTTTCACGTATTCATTCAATTCTGTTTTCCTATATGAGAAGCCACCTGAATTTTCTTACCCGTATTTCAGCCAGTTCTTGTATGACACACACAGCTACTGTTTTAAAGAACTTTACCAGTCATGTCTAGGTCAAGAACAGGATAATTTTTCCGGCTCTTAATAAATAAGTTAAGTAGTTCTAAAATTGAGTTCTGTGTTTTTGGTTTGCATTACGGACGACAACTTTGTATGGTATTTCTCTTTCTTTCACCAGTGAAAAAGGGGAAAATTATATATGTGGACACACGTAGAAGCCAATCTCTGTCAGCGTGTGACGCTCAAAGTGACGTCTGCCCTCGTGTTTCCATGATTATGTTAACGCCTCTCTTTATTCTGTACACTGCTTACCTAAGTTGCCTGATTGTTGAATTATACAGGCAGCACCCCGTAACTGAGAAGTACAGAGAGAGAGAGCGAGGTAGTCGGTTGCTATTCTGCAGTGCGGCTTTGACCGGGTTCCGTGTTCAGCTGAACATTCCATATAAACCTGATACTCATATCTTCACTCCGTGAGAAGATTAGAATTGTTCTGGGAAGTATTTTATACAATTATTTTATAATAACGGATTCCAATTAGATTTACTTACTGGGATTTCTACTCTGAAAAATGTCAGGTGAATTGAATCTTTATGTTTCCGGCTCAAATATAATGCCTAATTTTCTTCAAGCCCAAACTAAAGAATTAAAAATGAAGGCTTGTCGTACTAGTAGCTTTTATATAACACAAAGTATAGGCCTCGTTGAGTTGTACAACTTTTATTGGAAACTGTTTTTGACAAGCTGCATATTTGATGGGACAGAAGCAAAGTGATTTCTGTCTCGCACAGTGTGATGCTGTGTGTGAAGTGTAAACATCAGACTTGCACCTACACTCTTAAATGAAATTAACATGCTGTGCAGAGGGGTACGTTGCGTGACTGTGATCTGTCACGTGCTGAGTTCAGAACTCGAGGGACACGGACGCTGTGCTGATACTCAGGACTGATTCTGTGGCATTGTGTTAACATTTTCGTTGAATGTTACAGTTGTTTCTGCGTGTCTCAGTTGCCTTCTTCATCTCTGTGCTACGTTCTTCTTTTAAATATTATTTCTTAAATTTTTGAATATGTGCTGTGTAAAATGTAAAACACATTTCAAAAATCTTCTTGAATTGTGGCACATGTGCTATGTTGAATACAGGTAAAACAAACTTCTTAAGTTGCTGGGTATGTGCCGTGTAAAATACATGTAAAACAATCTTTTTAATATTCTTCTTAATATAATTTACGGAATTTGTATCAGTCAAAACATCTACATTTAGACAACAGATTTGTTGTCTAAATATATTTGTGTTTTGACTGATACAAGTTTTGTAAGTTATACTATCATAACACAACGGGATGTCACATATAAGGATTCTTGTTAGTGCCCGTCAGGCATCACCATCAACCATTGTAGTCTGTTGTCTAAATAGAGTCGTGTTTTAACTAATACAAATTCTGTATATTGTGCTACTATAACACAACGGGGTGTCACATATAAACGAACTTGTTAAACTGTGGAAAATGTGCTGTATGAGATATAGGCAAAACAATATTCTTAAATTGTGGGATATATACCATGTGAATTACACGCAAAACAAATTTCTTAAATTGTGGGATGTGTGCTATGTGAAATACACATAAAACAAACTTCCTAAATTGTGGGATATATGCTATGTGACTTACACGTAAAACAAACTTCCTAAATTGTGGAATATGTGCTATATGAGATACAGGCAAAACAAACTTCTTAAATTGTGGGATATATGCTATGTGAATTATACGTAAAACAAACTTCCTAAATTGTGGAATATGTGCTATATGAGATACAGGAAAAACAAACTTCTTAAATTGTGGGATATATGCTATGTGAATTACACGTGAAACAAACTTCCCAAATTGTGGAATATGTGCTATATGAGATACAGGCAAAACAAACTTGCAGGAACTTTGTATTATTTTTAACCAACATTAAACTCACAGGAAACTTAAAGAAGGGAGTATCTGTTTAATGACTTCCATTGTCCATACATTACTCGTATGTCACTCTTTATTAAGATCCAACTAAATGCACTTGTTAGGCGAGATATACATTGTTATTTTGTATTGCATCATCTCCCAGATGTTTCGGTTCAGATCGAGCCGTAAGCAGGGAGACCAGATACAAGGTAACCTGTATGTAAGTGTACGCTGGAAAGCGCGACACGTGCATCTCTCTTATATAAGATACAGCAGCATCAAATACTCTGCATCTGCCGCATGCAGAACATGTGTAGCGCTCTTCAGCGTGGTTGTACACATTTATATAAATTCCCTTGTGTATTGTCTCCCTGGCGATGGCTTGATCTAAGCCGAAACTTGTTAGATTTGATAAACATAAAATAACAGTATATGTTGTCTAGTAAATGTATTTACTATTTACACTGAAAAACGGTTTTAGGTTCTGACTGTCAAGCACAATTACATACGAGGAAATAATACTGTATCAGTTAGTGTATTGCTACTGCCTGCTGGACGTCAGTTTGAGAACTACCAACCCTTATGTTGTGTGTCATTGTATTTACCTAATTAGCTTCACACTTCTTACTGGAAGCAGGTTATCGGGTAGATGGTTTTGAACGTCTGAAGAGCAGGTGGAAGCTTCTTTCTGCAGTATTGTTCACTGAAAAATATCACATGGCTCGTTCCCCTTTAGGGACACAGAAGCGTTCAGCAGATTAAGATATATGTATTTTGTAAGCGGTAAATATATTTAGCAGCTTACGCAATGTCCTCACTTTCTCACAAAACTGATATGTTCTCATCTGAATCAAGTGTGGTGTGGGGCCAGAACTGAATCTCTGGCTGAGATCCGGCTGTGTGGTCATCCGAGCTGATAAGGTCTATCGCAGGTTCCAGCAAAATGGTGGCAGTCATGGGGTAATGAGGTACTTAGAGGCAAACCTACCCCATCACTTGATTTGGAACAGAAAATTTATACTGATGTATAGCGAGGTCTTCCGCCTTGTGGGTTGGGGTTAGAATATCCTATCTGGATGTTCTAACTACACAGGAGTGCCACCAAACCTGTTAATACGTAAAATCTGGTTGTATAATGAACACGCTACTAAAGCGACCACTGCGAATATTGTGGCGCAGTGGTTGGACTGTCTCATCGCGGGGAATTTCCGAATGAAGTTAATAACGTAGCACGTGTATTAAAACACGAAAAGCCAAGGTTGGGAGCCGGTGAAGTTAATCGATATCAATAAACGGATAAAGTGAGAGAGTATCCTGGATAAAGTGCGTTATCGTGATGCGTTTTGTACGCAGTAACCTTGCGCTTCACGCAGGTTTTCCTGGAACGGTTTTGACTGTACATTCTTGCAAGAAACTAAATCTATGGGAAAAGTCATTTGTCGAAGGCTGAACAATTGAAATACACGGAGATAAACGTGAGGGAAGGGGAGGGGGCGGTACTCGTTCATCCGCCGCGAAAGCTGGCAGCATCAGCTGCCCAAGCGCTGTATAAATGTTGAGTGTCCAAATAGATACGGCTTTTAAGCGAGCGTGAGGTCACATAACCCTCTGATTCTCATAAAATTTGTGCAACGCCCTTTTGTCCAGCACCCCGTCATCACTGTCTTTAACACCCTCCCACGTCGGATCACTGTAGTTAGATCGTTAGACCGCATTAGTTTACAGCTGACTTGCATAACACTATGAAGTTAGGATAAATAATATATACCAAAACTCCATTAAAACCATGATAGACAAGTTTAAGAAAAAATAAATCAAATGTATGGCTTGTAATGGAACTGTATTCGAGTATACTGTCTATTTTATCGCGTTTTCATTCGCTCTAGGACGCTGTGTCGGACAAATTGCGTCGGAAGGTAGCGTTAAAGCGTTAGATCCCAGTTTCTCATGGCGGTAAATGATAACTTTATGGTCTTTTTAGATGTGACGTCATGTAGACTAATGGTAAGGTATCAAGTTCCGGAGTAATCTTCCGCTTCCGTCTTTAGGATAAAACTAGGATATTGGAGGCATCAGGTTTCTGAGAACACGTGGTACCATCCTACCATGGTACATTTGTAATCTGTACGGATCATTTATAACAGTAAAACCAACATAATACACAACGTAGCATAAAATACGACAAAACGGTATTAATATTAGCATTGAGATATTGTACTTTATATACTGTATTGTGTTGGTTTATTGTAATTGGATAAGCACGCTATTCCATACACATCATGCGCCTGTTACGATGCACGGTGTTATTCCGCTTCACTGCCTTGCGGTTAGCGCGTGACACACTGAAGATGGCGCGTGATAACGTCGAAATGCGTTGTGGAAATAAAAATAAGGACAAATATTAATACTGTGTTAAACAGCAGAAATGAAATTTCTGAGATCACTTTTGGGACTGACAAGGTTAGACCATCAAACGAATACAAGAATTCGAGAAAAAGTAAAAGTAGAACACGTAGTAGATGAAATTCAGAGCTACCAAAGGAATCGGCTACAAGATGTTAAAAGGATGGAACATTCACGAGTGCCCAGGATGGCACTGGCATACCAACCAAAAGGCAAATGCAACATAGGTCTATCAAAAAAAAAAAGAGAGACCAACAGCACTTTCAAGATTGAGGTCTCGCAGCACAGGACCCAGGTGTCTGTATCTGTTTACGTTCATGATGATGATGGTGGTGGTGATGATGATGATGATGATGATGAATATTTGTTGTATTTTTGTAGTACATTATTTACTGTGTTAGTTTTATTGTAAAGGATAAATATTAACACTGTGTTATTGCTTTTGATACTTTATTGTGTGCTATGTAGGTCTTATTGTAAGGGACAGATATTCATATTGTTTTATTGTATATTACATTACATTATATTATGTTACATTATATTATATTATATTATGTAGTTGTCGGTTTTATTGCAATAAAAAATTCAGTGGGCACATGGAGAACATGTACCACAGAGCTGTATGAATCACGTACCTGTTAAAGGCTGGTACCCACCTACGAGGCTGTGCAAGTTGTCAGTCCCGCCAGAAGTCCGGGAATACATTGCATTTGAGGGACATATTCACAGTACAGTGTGATATTGTCACTTGGTGCTTTGAGAAGCTTGGTCGCTCTCTTGTGATACGGCGGTTTCTCTTACGTCCGCAGTGAACCGGAACAATCAAATGAATGCTGTAGGGACCACAGCGAATGGCTGGCTTTCCTGCAGCAGTTCTCGGCAGATGTCTTGTAGAGACGTAAATTGGAACCACAAAGCAAACATATAGCAAAGTCTTCGAGAGGTTTCCTTCTGCATATATATGTGTTTGTGGAGAAAGACAGAGCCGACAGTCTGCCCGTCATGTGTGCTTTTTTCAAACTTAGATATTGAAAAAGAAAAACAATAACAAATACTTTTTATCGAGAGTATTCCAAATAGATGTAGTCACTGCAAAAATTCCGCACAGGTTGTCATGAAAATAGGCAGTATAGATTCACGCATATAAGAAAGACTTTTAAAAATTGTGTTTAATTTTATGTTCCTTCGCACAGTACAGGTGGAAATGGTGTGTCAGAAACACTTCAGAGTAATTGTTAAGCTACATTGATATTTAACATTTGAAAGCCTTACCACGTGCTCGAACAGTAACAGAAACGCTCTATTTTGCGACACAGTGTGTATAGGCTTATTTGTTTCTTGTGTTTCTCGTAATGAATAAATATAATTTCCCAGACTAAATATAGGGTTGCCATGGCAAAGGAGCCTTCAGCGAGAATAAGACCCTTTTCACCAGTAAATTGGAATTTAATTTAAGTAAGAAACTAGTGAAGTGCTACTTTGGGGCATAACTTTTTATGTTGTTGAAACTTTGACACTTGGGAAAGTAGATCAGAAATACCTGACAAGTTTCGAAATTTGGTACTGGAGAAGGATGGAGAAAATCAGTTGGGCCCATTATTGTTACAAACGAACAAGTAGTGCATAGAGTCAGGGACGAGAATATCCTACACACAACAAGGCGAAGGAAGGCTAACTGGATTGGTCACATCTTGCATAGAAACTGCCTTCTCAAACACATTGTTGAAGGAGAGATAGAAGGAAGAGTATAAGTGACGGGAAGACGATAATGAAGACTTAAGCAGCTATTGGATGACCTTAGGGAAACGAGAGGTTACTGTAAATTGAGAGAGCAAGCACTATGTCGCACTGTGTAGAGAACTGGCTTTGGAAGAGGCAGTGGACGTGTCGTAAGAGAGACCACGTGATGAATTAATTTCGCTGAACAGGATGTAATAATTAGTGTCTGTAATGGACGCAAACTGTGTTCTCTGTGAGCTAGGAACGGCACATCTATATGTGATATACATGGATGCCACAGATTTAAAGTATTGTAGTTTGTTTTAACTTAGGAAAACGTGAAGGGCGATATAGGCATGTATGAGGTTATAACATCAAAATGCATTTTAAAGTTAGTGGATGGTAGGATGTGGGCTTCATTCTTTTGCTTAGGATAGAATCAAGTGGCGGGCTTTTGTGAACACGGTAATGAATGTTCGTGTTGCATAATGTGCGGGGAATTTGTTGATTAGCTGAGACCTAGTTCCTTGTCGAGAAGCACCGTGGTGCATGGAATTAGTCCTGGTGACAAGACACGTAAATTCGCTAATTTTCCTCTGTTCGTGTATGTGATTGCAAAATGAAGGGCGTAGTAACTTGTGTTAGTACTGTCCACCAAACATTATTTGGGCGATTAAATGAAAGAGGATGGAAGGAGTAATGTATATGTAGCATTATTAATGGACGAAATCACAGATGTGTCGGACGTTTTATTCAGAGAACCTGGAGGGAAAGGAATCACATGAGACACCTAGGCATAGATTTCGCACTAATATTAGAATGTATCTTCAAGAAGTGGAACACAAGGGTGTGAAGTGGATTTGTTTGGATCAGTGTAGGGTCAAGAGGCAGGCCGTTATGAAATCTGTAATAATTTTGGGGGGTTTTGTAAGGCGTAAGCAATTTTATGACCATATAAGCCAGATAAGAGTCTAAAAAGAATTCTTCTGTGTGCAGTTAATTATGCCGCGTGTTCTAATAAATAACGTACGCAACTCGCACCGCTATGTTTCCTGGTGACAATCTTAACATGGCAACTGCCTTACTCTGCGGTATCACAGCGCCGTCTGTCTCCTTACTAAGTCTCACTTGAATCAAGCTATGTTTATTTCATGAAACGTAACCTCGTGTACTAAATTATCCGTCAGCTGCTCGTTTTAAATCAGTTAAGGGCTTCTGGTTCTGCTAAATTACCGTTGTCTACTCCGCAGCCTCGTGTTCGATCGGCCCCAGATTCAGCTGTGGTCTATATTAATCTGCCCATCTCTGTCTCGTTTACTACAACGACTGAGCTCTTGTAATGATGTAACATGAATAATGCAACCTATAAACTGTGCACGATTACTTTACATCGGGATTTTGTCCCTAACTTTACCTTCGAATACAAAGAGTTCTAACTGGTTTAGGGTCTCGGATATTTCTTATAGTAATGGAGTTTCATATTGATAGGAATAATTCGATCCAAACAATCGACATCAGCTTCAGAATAAATTTCGTAACAGATCTCTCAGTATATTGACAGATAATCACCTGAAGATAGACGTATAGCCAATTCCAGTAAGGTTACGTATATTGACTGTAAATCAGACAACGGAGCATCTCCAAAATAATGTTCATATGATTAACCAGACATTGTCACTAAACTTTAGAAAATATTACCTTTATACAGTCCTTTCTCACTACCATAACTATGCATCTTTATGACCGTAGTTTCTCGTACTGCGGCTAGATGTATAGTGACTGGAATATTTACGATCTGCCAGTCCTGCGGGAATTTCCAATGTGATGCATTCCGTGTTAACATAATATCCAGTCTCTACATATATAATGACATTTCTTCGCATTGCTTGTCGCCCAAACTTCGCTAGTGTTACTGGACCTACACACAAGTCACGAAAATGCCATTAGACATTTCATTTTAACCCCCGGTTTATGCGATATAACGTATGGGCCTACTGGCTTGTGCTTCGACTTTTTCCATAATGTTTGTTAGTAATTTGGTTTTAGTTATTATTCAAAAGTCTTTCTTGGCATAAATGTGACATTTCTATCGAGCTACTGCTACTCGCCTAAAATAAAGAATCTGCTATGAAATCTTCTCTTGAACTTAGTAACAATAACCCTAAGTTGCATTTTGCGCGATGTAGGTTCCGCAAAAAAAAAAAACTGAATTGGCGCCGTCCCACTCACTACGGTGTTTTCTCCGTCAACGTTGAAAACCACTAAAAATTATAGCTGTCTTTGTTAATCTTGCTGTATTGTTGGTTGAGATTTCATCGGTTCTTCTTCCAAACCTCAGCCTTAATAAATTAATTTTAGAACTGATTTTTTGCTACGATATGCAACATCTGTAACCTCCTTTAAGAATTCCTTTATTATTGCTCTGTCATTGAAAAGGTTAATCGTTAAAAATACGCAATAAGTGTGCGCTGCGGTGGCTGAGTGTAGGTTTGAAATTCTCATGGAGCTTTGCTATACAGCAAGACGGTTTCAGAGTTGAGTTATTCTGTCCGTAATTGGCTCCATATGCCAGTGTATTGCGACGAGTGCTTTGTTGTGTGGCGTCTTGTAAAAGTGTTCCGTTATAAACGATGCATACGACAGCACCTTCAATACGAATATAAAAATATTCAGCCTGCGCACTTTGAAATGTCTAGTTTTCAATAACATTATTTGCTTTCTTCACTGCAGCCTTACTATAACACAACAAGCTATGCATATATACTACGTCGCTGTTCCAATGTATATATGCCTTTGTGGACATCATCAAAAGAAACGCGTCGTATATAATAGGATATGACATTTAGAAAGTCCCTGCTTACGATGTCTCTCCTGAAAACGAGACAAATTATAATTGTATCAGTATCCCCAGAAAGCTTGTAGCGTTTTCTGAATAACATAGAATCAGAATTCGAACTTAGTGCAAATGGCACTAACATTATTACAAACGGGTGCAGCAGTTATGTACGACTACTTAAAATTACCAAAAAGGCATATTTCAATTACATTGTTCAACGAATATATATGCATATATATATATATATAAATTACTTTTCAAACATCAATTTTCTGCGTTGATAATAAATATAACTCTTAAATTATGTCTTCTTTCTGTGAGAAGTTTGTTTGGTGAGGAATGTAAGGTGCAGGAGAAATTAATACAAAATGTTATCCAGCAGACCTTATGAGAAGGCAGGCACTATTTGGGTGGGCTAAGCCTGGATATCAGGAAGTATCAAAATGAGCCTGATATCAATAAGATGCGAGGATGTGGATTGGAGTCATCTTGCTTGTGGCGGGGGCCAGTGCCTGGCTGCTGTGCAGGTGGTAATAGCATTGTACTTACGTAACGGGAAGTTCATTTATTGACATTGTTGAGCGACATGTTTACCGGGTAAGTTGCTGCTCCATACAATAAGCTAAAAAGCAGTTCGTATATTTGTAACGCTATGCCACACGTAGAAACGAAGTGTGCAGTGGGATGTCTGTAGTTTGTTTTGGGCCAGCACCAAAACATAGTTGTGTTAGTGTTTTTTTTTTTCATGGCTGGACAGCCCAACCCGGGCCTAGGCTTCCTCGTTGTCGAGGTTTGGACACTAGGATCGGCAAGTGTTGTTTAAGCCCATCAAATAATGTTGCAACACCACAGCACAGAAATGCTTTTGAAGGTTCGGAAGATTTTAAGTTCTACTGTCTTTACAGACAGTATTAATATTGTCAGAGTAAATCTGTAGTTCCTTGCTAAGGTTCTGTGTTTAATGTACATAAAGTTTGTTGACGTGTAAATTTCGCAACAAACATTAGTTATGCTATTCTGAGAAACCCAGCCACGCCTATGTGTTGACATTTACAATTTATTCGGAGACTGAATAAACAATCAAGTATCTCTCACGCTGCTGATTCCACTTCTCCCGCGTATAACATATGACGTAAGTGACGGGAATTAATTTACAGAGCGAAGAAGTGACGCTGTGCTGCTGTACTACAAAAAGATCTTGACTGGTACGAGTATGTACCATAAATCACTCCATCGCAGCCAACGTTTGCTTGATTCGCCGAGCATGGTCGGTTTGCAACATTTATTGGCCATTGGATTTGTGTTATATTCCATAAATAAACATAAGCCTCTCGTTGAAGACATTCACTGGAGATGTAAAAACCATTCATGATATTGAAATAAAATTGAAAGTAGTGTAACTTGCCATAAATCTGGACATGCATATGAAATTCAGTTAAATCACGCATGTGTTACTTGGTGTTTTAAAATCTTAAATGTGTTTAAGATGATTCGTCCGATTACGTTATCGATCAGGTACATATTTCTCACAGTATACAGTCATACACAACTAAAGTAATTTTTTTAAATTTTATTTAGGAAGTAAGTTTAAATACAAATAGGTGTGAGATCTCACACCTATTTGTATTTAAAGTTTTTATCGAAGGTTCTTAAAAGGCCTGATGATGGCTTATGTCAAGCCGAAAATTGTTGCCTAAATAACATTTTAAAAAATTACTGTAATTGTGTATGACTGCCTACTGCGAAAATATATACTTGCTATTTTAAACTTATAAGTTGGTAACTGCTGGGTGTTCAATATTGCAACTTGGTAATAAACTGTAATGTTGTGAAAATACTTGAAGAAGGGAAAGTCCATAGAAAGGCACAGTAAGAACAAAGCGGAAGAAGGGTACCATAATAAAGGATCGGGCACTAGCAGCAGTTACCGAAGACTTGCTGGAACGGTAACACAATTCTACTGGCGCGAAGGTGTGGGGTAACGTTACGGTTTGATGTGTGCTTTTGTCTGCATTTATTTTAGTATGGATTTTAAGTTTCTGTTGGGGTTTTTAACGATTTCAAGGACTTACCGTTTTAATTTTGAGCCCCAGTTAGTACCACAGTGATAAATAACCCCTCGTGATGTCTAGCTTTTTGAAGTTGAAGTGTGTTCAATAGCTAATGAAAATGTTTTAGGCTGTGCGAAGGTCATATTTAGGGTATGTACGTAAAGTAATACAACCATATAGGGAAGGTATAAAATAGTTTTTCACTTACACTTTATTTTTCTTTATCATATTTCTGTTTGCTTTGCACTGCCGTACGAACAACTTGTCATTCTGTGTGCACCAAAAGTTAGGTGACGGACCAGTAACTAACCAGTAACTGTACAGGATGACACAAGGGACAACTGACGCTACTTGTTAACGTGTTGCCTCTAGTGTCAAGTGGCTTGCGTCACTCTCTATTATGTCCACAAAATTAAAAAATCCTGTTATTTTCATAGGCCATGTAATTAGATGTGCGTGTTCAACCCTCCTGAAAGAACAGAGGTGTTTCAGCGGTATTAGATCGTAGCGTAAGCAATTTGTGGACTGAAGAATTTGAATTTTGGGTCACGTTTCATATTATGTGTGACTCTGATACTTTCTATGGTATGGATTCGGACGTTTTTAAGTTTCGTGGATAGAATACGCCACAATCGCAAATGGTGCACGTGACGTTATCGGTCTAGGCCGCCTAAACATGAAGACCGAGGGTTCGAATCGCTCTTCAGCTGTGCGACTGTGGTGATAGAAGATTGCAGAGGGCGCTGCTGCTTGTCTAAACCAGAAAATTAATCCTTTTCAACAGAAGTTCCTTGACACGTATCGAGATAGGAAGGAAGTTTTCATGACACGAGGATTTCGATGGAGAAGATTTTCTGTTCGTTTCGTAGGCAAAGAATGTTTCCCACATTTCTAAAAGAGTCGACAAGCCTGACTCTGGTAATTTATAATGTATACCATCTCTTTCGTCAGTTCCTTACCCTAATTTATCCGGTAAACATATCTTACAGCCAGCAAACCGGCTGATGCGGTAGTACATCTGTGTTGTATTTGGGACATGCGCTGTTTTAATCCCAGCAAGGACAGTAAATCTCCTTACTGAATTGTACGTAGCTTTCCTTAGTGATCGAAGGCAAGTGCCAAGATAACATCTGAATTTGGCTGGCTGTTGACATAGCCGGTTCTCTGGTCGATGTTAAACAGGTTTAAATGCGCTTTAATTAAACCGAGTTTGTTAGAGTTGTTTCGATGTTTTAAACAAGAGCGATGTATCGACGTATGACATATTTTCAGTCACTTACACTTCTAAAGAATTTATCTTCGTTTTCAGGAAATACTTATCTTAGATAACTTGCTGGAATCGCTTGAATTATGTTGTGCCCTCTCAAATAAATGCGTGCATGTTATTTTTTTACAATAAACCGCATTTAAAAGGTCAGCTTAGATTGTTCTTTTGTTTCTTTGACTTTTATTTGCATGGATTAGATGGCTTGAAAACTTTTCGCCACAAATGTTACTGATAATTATTCGGACAAAAGTGAAGTCGTGTTGAATTTAAATAATTTAGTTTTAAGGCAAGTCCTATTGCAAGACAGCTCGTGCCAAGAGGAATGTACGACAAACATTCACGTTACAAGCAGGGCAAAATCCTAGGCTTCCAAGTTAAGCGCCGCCCCTTACAGTAGTTTCAGTTTAATGTCCTAGTTTCGACGTTTGTTTACTATCTCGATTTTTCACTAAATTGAAAGGCCAAAACGTCGTTTGTTTTAACCTTTTAAAGCCTAGCGGTAACTTTACATACCATCAGGTTTAACATTAAAAAATTCTACGTGGTGCCCACATTGCGTTTATGTGTTTTGTGTGGATCTCAGAACAAACAGCAACTTTTGCCTTATAAAACATTAAGAGATTGGTTTTTATAACCGAAGCGGAGAGTGTTTACAGCGCGGTACGCGCTGAGTCCTTATATAAAACAGATACGCTTCGTCTTTAAAGGGTTAATACTGTTATAATTACATTGGTTGGGTTGTTTGTAACATTCAGCAAGACATGTTCCGATGCGTGCGATGAAAATGCTTGATGTTACACGCAAAGTATACATCATTATTCATAAAAATAAATTTTATAACTATATAGTTGTGGAAAAAAGCTTTCGTGCTTTTACTTAACATAGTAACAAAAATATTTTGTTGTTAGTAAATTGTGAGTAGAACGGCCTTGAGGAGCTTCAGCAAGCCCCAGCTCTGATTTATTTCCCTTCAGGAGAGGTGAAAATTATTTGCAGAAGATATTATGTGTTCCAAGCAGAATTCCCGAAGACCTTTCGGTTTGTAGACCTAAGCGGCATTGATTTATACAGTTGTATGGCTGTATGCTTCTGAAGTGCTAATATTTTGTACAGCAGACAGGGCCTGGTCGGTTGGTCGGTCGTTTCATTTTTGAAGCTTAAAAATTGGTATATTTCAATTCAGTATAAGAAATCATTTTCTTTTACCTGTCTGTTTTGTCTTCATATTAACTTCCAATCTGGAAATAATCTGCCCTGTACAGGTTTAGTAGACCCCAACTACATGTGCCAAAAGTAACGGTTCTTTCTTCGATCAATAAATTCATGAGACGTTTTCAAACTCCTTGACTGAGACGCCAGGCCCTAAGGGAAAGTTTTACAAGTTTTACACTCGAAACCCTTAAACGGCTGTAACGCACTGTAGGACACAGATTTCCAGTGCTCGCGAGCTCTTAATGATTTCCGTTGCCTCCAGCATAAAACTGGAGGCCATAGCTTTTTCTTTAAAGGTTTTAATTTGCAGCGGTTTATTAACTTCAAGAAATGAGCGACAAGAAAACGTTTTATGATTGAAGCGCGGTTTTTTGTATTTTGTCATGTTTCGGTAACCTTATAAGAATATGCGGAGTTTGTCTCTCAGCGTATGTTAATTCTAATGTGAAATGCGTGATTAGTGGTTTGAATGCTTATTAATTCTTTTAAAATTAACACTTTTCATTAAGCAGAATAGTTTATGAAGCATACTGCCCTATTTACTGTGACTCCTGTAAATCTGGTAGAAATTTTCCGACTTTTCGAAGGAATGTGTTGCCTCTATTTTTAATGTATAAAAGTGAACCTTCTACCAGACTGCACGACGTCACTTCCCAAAATACGCTATTCTTCGCGGTGATCGCCGTTAGAACATACGGATAACAGAACTTACACAGTTCGTTTGTTGTTCAGGGTACTCGCTATGATGTAATGCAGGCACAAGTTACCAGATTCCCGATAATTGCTACAAACAAAGGCCTATCCTCCAAATGCAGTCGAACTCGGTTACAAAGTCATGAAAGGGACTGAATACTTCGTGTCGTTATAAACGAGGGTTCTTATAACCGAGTAGTATAATGTTATGGTTAACAGTGTGTCTGTACCACAGAATATCTGACGTTATAGACGAGATGTCGCATAAACCGATGTCATCATAACCGGGTTCGACTGTACGTCGCAAGTATTTGTTGGACCTTTAATCCAGGGCACAGCGACGATATTTGGCATTTTGCTAAGTCCAGCAAGAATGTCATGCCTTGTAAGTGGTACAGAGGGTTTAATAGGCTTAAGTGCGATGAAAGCAACGATATTAAAGTGGGCGGGGCCTGTATAGCAAGTAAGGAAGAAATTAGACGCTCATACTCATTTTTAGAGTAAGCCGGGGTAACGTAGTCGGGATACGGACTGTGATACGGGCTGGAAGGTCCGGGGTTTGAATTCCATGCCTGTTTGCAGATGTACAAATTGTCAGGTAGTCTGTGTTCAAGAAAAGTACACAAAGACTACAAAATTGCCCGGCAGGTGAAGCAGATTTTTCTGTTCTCGAAAACGACCAAAGCGTCCCTTTGGCCCATCCAGCACCTTACTCAATGGGTGCTGAGTTCTTTCTCGGGGATAAAGCGGCGAGGGTGTGCGGTTGAATACTCACTTCCATCTAGAGCCAAGGTTAAGAATAAGTGGAGCTGTACCAGTCCTCCCTCTGTTTGCGTTCAGTTCGTGGATAGGGACAGCTTTGTATTGTAGTTATTTTATAGTGGGAGTGGTGAAGAGAAGACACCGCTCTCGTGATTCATGTGATGTACAATATTGCAGCTTATCTTAACGGAAAAAGGTCTAAAATTGTGAACTGAGCCTCAACGTAGGGCCCATTAGCTGGCCGTTGTAGCAATGCTAGTGAGCTTTTGCTTTGCGTATAATTCTGCGTACTACTTTGTCAACAATGGCCCTAGGGTCGACTCAGCCTCTAACAGAAATGAGTACCAGAAATATTTCCTGGGGGGTAAAGGCGGCCGGTGCTTAGGGCTGACAACCTTACCACCTTCATGCGCCGATTGTCTAAAAATCTGGGAGCTTCGACCTCCTGGAACCCTAAGGGCCTGTCCAGGCCTGTAATGGGATTGCTTTACTTCTTTGTCAGATAAAAGACGTTGAGTGTCTCAAGAAAGGCTCCAGTACAGAAAAAGAGTTAATACAGAGAAAATAATTATTGTCGTGGTTTAAATCTTCAAGACCTACAGGTGATTGAGAATTACAAAATTATATATTATGCAAATACATAGGAACATTTATTCCTCATTATATTGTATCTTATTAGATGGGCTGGTTGTGGTTTGTTACATTTATGCTGCACGGTTTGAAACCGGGTCTAAAATTAGATTTAGTCTGGGAAGACAGTAATTCAGCAGTTATGAAAACCGTGTTAAGACGACCTCAATTAGATTAGAGTGATAGTGAATGTTCCATGTACTGCCTTAATCTTAGTTACTCGTGTGCGTCTCTGTCTTCCTCTCTTTAAATGGCGCGTACACAAATTTATTTGGCAATAATGGAAAAGAGAATGAAGGGTAATAAAGTTGCTTTAGTGCAGTTACATTTCGGGAAAACAAGTCGAAATGCAAAGAAAACTGCTTAGTAGTTTCTTTATTGTGTGGCGATGGGTTTATGGACTTTATACTTCGTCCGAAGAGTAGAATATTAAAAATATTAAAAAATTAAAATCATAACGTTTCGGAAGCTGACTCTGCTTCCGTCCTCAGGTGAAGGGAGGGAGAGGTCCCAAGAGAATAGGTGTTATTCTCTTCTCCCCTTCCAGTCACCTGAGGACGGAAGCAAAGCCAGCTTCCGAAACGTTATGATTTTAATTTTTTATATTTTTAATATTTTATTCTTCGGACGATGGATAAAGCCCATAAACCCATCGCCACGCAATATTATACACCATAGTCAAAACCTTTTAGAGTTTCTTTATTGAATTTGGGCTTTGGATTCTTTGCGAAATTTTTTAAGAATGCAGTTAGGAGATACAATTAAGGATTCAATGAAGAGGTAGCTTATCTCTCTGTAGAAGTGTGAGCGTGATATCCAGTACATGTTAACCAATACATATTTATTCCCAGTGAATGATTTCGTAACAGTTCTAACAGTTCAACAAGCGTTCATTATTTTGAAGTCTGGTGCGTGCTCAGTTCTTATAATGCAAGTAAAAATTGGCCATGCGGTTCTATTTGCCTGACTGCGAAAAATACGTTGGCGTCGGTAAGTATACCGAGAGAACTTATCAACGAAAATGAATGCTTGTAAAATTGCTTCGATTTACCAATAAAATTCAGAGTTCATTTTGCGAATGCGAATTTATCGTAACGTTTAATTTTAAGTATTTATTTTTCTCGTTCTCAACTTTGCGTTCAGCCCTGCTAATTACTTTCCATCACTGAGTACCCTAAGTAATGTAGCCACATGGCGTGCTGGTCTATTACAAAATTCTTGGAATGAGGTGACTGGCGGGAAGAAGGATGACCGATGGTGGTGAAAAACACGCAAATATTCATACCGTAGAAGAAGGCATCTACTGGATGACCTTAAGAAAAAGAGAGGATAGTGGAAATTGTATGAGGAAGCCAGGGGATTATGACCTTAGAAGAGGGGTGCACAAGTTTTGTAAAAAATATGGAACCCCGCCAAAATTCTAGGTACCAGGATGGCTACATGAAGCAACTAGCTTCTTGAAAGGCGCCACCGTCCAAAATTAGTCTCCTGGGTGGCCTGACCGCTGGTATTTGTGCATCCCTGCCTTAGAAAATGCGGTCTTAAACCACGTATTTCGCTCGACCTACAAAATGGAACGCAGTGTAGTAATGGTTACTTACAGTTTTCTTTCTGTGTACAAATGGGAACGAATGGATATGATAACGAGACTGCAGGCTACACATCTTTTTTATGTGGGATCTGTACTGCTGTACGTAGTAACTCCATGGAGCAGAATCCTACTTGAGGTAAAAATAGTGGACTCCGCACTTTATGTAACCACTTGGTTTTATTACCACCTGTACAGCATGTTACCACCTGTACAGCATGTTACCACTGGATTTTAACTTGATCCAGAAGCATCCAAGCCACACTATCGCACTATTTTTTATTATAATGAATCCATTTTAATATTACGCTTCAATGTCTGTCTCTGTTTTCAATTTGGTACTGTCCTTTCAGGTACTCCGACAATGATTTTAAATGTCTTGCATTTTGAGGCACTGCTGTAATATTTATTGAAGAGAAAATATCAAAACCATGAATTTCCGCGAAGTGGCAGTGAGTTAAATTGAATACCGTGGGAGAAAAACGTACGCCATTAAACATTTAAGAGTGCCTTTTGTTGAAGTAATGTCTGTTACTCATTAAACAATGTCACGTGAACGTAGATATGTATGTACTGGAAACATGTTTCCTGCAACCGGATGAATTTCAGATTTAATACTGACATGCACGCGCGCGCGCGCGCGCGCGCGCGCATGTGTGTGTGTAGGGATGAGACGCTTGAATTGTCTTCCAGAAATAAAGGAAAAGTTTTCTAGTCGCGAGAATATTTTTGTTTGTGTAGTGCATCCATAAGTTTACATTCCTCTTTTAAAGAATAGGAATCAATCCTGCCACTTCGAAAATTAGAGCTTTGTCCCTTTCTCCTCGTATAATTTTCCGTGATCTGAAGCTGTGTGTCACCCAGAGACCTGCATTAAAGTGTCCAGTTAGGAATTTCATCCAAGACTGCCATGTATGAACTGTGCAGTGCTGTATTGTGAATTAACACTTCGTGCTTTCTCATAGTTCATGTAGTTTTATGGTTTATGTTGTAGTGTTACTGACCAAAACCCTTCGGCATTGTGCAGAATACCTACGATAGATGTGCAACCTTTTTGCTATCCAGAAGAGCCTGTCATTTTCTCAGTATACTGTCTGCAAATCCTACGCATAAACTGTTAATGCAATTTTCAACTTTAATAATTGAGTTTTCGTAATACCCCGGCAGTAAACGAAGGCGTGGTGTTAAATTCTGAGAATTTATGACCATAGTGACCCTCTAAACGGCTGATTTAATCTTTCGCACCTATTTCCTGTCCATTTCGTGGTAGCACAGTGTAAGACAGCGCCATAGTTTACAGCCCATTAGGTTACCTAAGATGTTGTCAAAAAGCCCCTAAGGCTTCTTGCAGCATTTCTGTTTTCCCCTCACATTTCGTGGTGAATCACGGAAAATTATAGATAGTAGTCCTGTAACTTTTGAGGATTCACTGCTTGTGGGGTATGGCTGTGCGATTGTTATATATAGTTTCGACGTTTCGGAGGAACTTCCTGTTTCATCCTCAGGACTTAAGGATTCAAAGAACGTACAGACCGTGAAGATGTACGCCGTAAGCTACATTATGACTGCTCACGCCAGTGTTTTCTAACTTTTTTTTTTTCGTGGAGGAACACGTAAAATAATTTTAAATACTCAGAGGAACCCGCACCTATGAAAACAAAAGCAAAAACAAAACAAAGAGGCAGTGGGTAGTGCAGAAGTTCCCTCTAAGCTGCACGGGTGCGTGGCCGCGAAGTAGCTGAAATGCTCCCGTGCACACTGAGTTGTTGCCGCGCAGCTGGAATTTTGCAGTTTTCATTGTAAATATTCTTATTATGCATATTACAAAGAACTTTTAAAGTGCCGCACAGTCTTCAGATCGTGTAAACATTTTCTGCTTAGAGCAGTAGCAGGTCCCCGCAGCTGTAAAAAGAATTAACGGGAACGTTGGGTAGTGCACGAAAATTACTTCTGTATTGTCTGACAAAAATTCCCACGATGTTTCGAGGAATATTTGAAATTTTTCGCGGCATTTCAAAATTTTTTATTTATTCCACGATTTCTCGGAGAACCCCCTAGCAATATTCTGCGGAACCCTGCTTGGAAAACGCTGGCTTAGACCCTGAATTGAAGATCTGAATTTTCAGCATCGCTGTGAAAACCCCGAATCTCACCATGTAAATTGTGTTATTGAAGTGAAGTATGGGTTCTCACGGCGGTGAATATAGTGCTGTCAGCCGGGAGGGATATCCTTCTGTGTTGTGCGCCGCGCACACTTTCAGTTAGGTTGCTCAGCGTGCTGAAACTGACTTACGTAAGACTGGATGGTTGTTGAACATGTCTTCTCGAAATGTGACGCCGTGTAGTCTGATGCATATGTGCTGGCTTCTCAGAGGATCCTGCCGCCTCTTGCATCAGGACAACCTCATGGAGCAAGCAGGATCCTCTGAAACGTTCGTACACTTCTGTGAGAGTAAATTATGGACAGGTATATTCCGTCTAACCTAATACATAAGGGAACTGTGAAACATCTGTACGCTTGCACCAGACCAGACAGTATCACGTTTTGAAGGCGGCAACCAGTGTCGAAGTTCTCCATTTTGCCATGGCAGCAGTAGCTGACGTCACCGCTAGTGTGTTCCTTGCAACAGGCCGTGAGAGCGCACGACTGTTGGTGCGGTGGTCCTGGTTCCTACCTTTGTCGGTAGATGGACACTTCAAGCGCGTTAGCTCATAGTAGATGCTAAGAAAGCAGCAAATTCAACGTCAAAAAGTCAACAAATGGATATCCGATGACTAAATCTGTGTTGGTCTGCATGCTCCCTGGTTTGATCGCCCTGATAATAATTGAGGAAAGGTGCGTATTATTTTTACTGTCGTTTTGACTTGGTCGTGTCGACTTGGTTTCGCACTGTAAGGTGCTGAAGAAAGTATATGGATAAAACAGAGACAAAGTAGCGGGGATATGTACATGAATTTGCGAGGAGCTTCATAGTTTTACGTTTCGCCACATATTATTGTGTAATTACGTACACATGCATGCATATATATGTTAATATGTGTGCGTGTGTATGTTGTGTAATCAAAGCGAGGATATTTGTGGTTGACGGACACGAGGAAGGTTAGAAATGTGCACAGAATTTCTGTTGAAATATTGGAGGACAGACACCATATGAGGCACCTACACACAGACGGAAGGATAAGATTCAAATGGACTTAAATAAATGTGACGTGAATTTGTGTGTCTGTTAATCTGGCTCAGAGCATGGACCAGCAGCGGGTTTCTGTGAACAGATTATGAACCTTCGGCTTATTTTCAGAGGTGGAAAACTTTGTCACTAACTCAGCGAGTCTGAACTTCGCATAACAGCTCTAATCCACGACTTCAGTTCTTTTTCTTTCTCCGCCTCTTCCTCCTCTGGCCCTTCGGTTCGCTTCCTGGCCATGACCTCCCCTGTTTTGCTCCTCCAGTCAGTCGGAATGTCTTGCCGTTGCGCGCCAGTTTTTGATATCGGGCAATTCTGCGGAATCCTTCTGCGCTTCGTATGCCCATCTATTCTTCGGTTTGCGGTGGAATTTCTTCATCCTAGACTTTTTCCCAGAATTCATTTTAGGGTTCTGTTGTCGAACATTCTTACTATATGCCCAGCCCATTGTAATCTTTTTAACACGCTTGCACGTTACCAGGTCAGTGCTTTATACAATCTGTACAGTCCATGAATTCGTCATTTGGATTATACAAATTACAGTCCGCTTCATTATGGTGTCCTCCTTTTAGAACGGGGGAGCCCCAGACAATCTGCCCGCATGATACTCGCCTGTATCCGGATTTTGTAGAAGAGAGAGCCGAAAGGATGGCTGGACATTTTTGTCATGTTATCGCACTAATAGTAGAAGATATGAAGCAATCCAACAGGCTGTTGTTAGTCTTAGTCAAGAATGTTAATTTTGTAATTACTACGTAAGTGTGTTATTGGCCTCTCATATTGTAAGCACACCGCCTGAAGGTGACGAAATCTTATCGAAACGCATAGCACGTCAGACAGGAAATTTTATTTTAAAGTTGTCCAAACCATGCATTTTTAGATCAGTGTATTAAATTTATTGTACCAACCAAATGCACGTTGTTAGTAACTAATAATGTGCATTTAGTTGGTACAATAAATTGAATGCATTGTCGTAAATTATATATTACATTATTACTGGAAACTGAGAAATATAATAATGAACTAATAATAGTAAAGCAAGAAATTACATGACATTTTTCTGTTTTTTACAGGTAAGTTCGCCACCACGTTGTAAGTCTTCATTCTACAGTAACTTTGAAGGATGCCGCGTGTGTATCCAGGATCGTCAGTAAGTGTCGCTGAATATTTGCTTCATGTGTGACAATTACTTGTTTTACGCTGTTTGGCTACAACGGATTATTTAAGAGCTATTTGCATTATTTCAGGCCCCCGTTCCAGTAGTGCTCTTGTAGTATAGAATTCTGTTCGTAAAACGATTCTGAAGCTCCAAGACTTGGCGTGTTAACCCTTGCCGACTGTTAAATATGTACTAATCGACACGGTGCAGTGTCCCACAACAGTTGAATCTTCATGAACAAAACTGTCAGAATCCTAAATGTCGCAAGTATATTTTCTTCTCTCCCTCAAGTCGGTATAGGGGCTGTACTACGGGCTGGACAATTCGGGATTCCAAAACCCGGGAGGGGCAAGATATTTCTCTCTTCTCCAGTACGCACAGACGGGATCTGGTATCCATCTAGCCTCCTGTTCGATTGGTACTGGAGGGTCTTTCTCCGGGGGTAAATCGGCCGGAGTGTAAGGCTGTACGCTATTGCAGGCTGAGGTTTTTGCTGTTCTCACTTATGTACGTAATAGCCAAAATACACCTGGCGTTAGGAGTACGGTTTATATATGCGCCGATAGCCAGGCAGCTTTGAAGGCACTTTGTGCAGATAATTAACCTCCAGGCTGGTATGGCAGTGCCAGAAGGCACTGGCTATTTTATCAGATAATTGTCCAGTTTCTCTGGTTTGGGTACCTGGACATGCTGGAATTAAAGGTAATGAGAAGGCTAATGCCCTAGCTAAAAAGGCTGTGGTGATCAATTTTATTTCATCGCTCGCTGTTTTTATGTTTTCCCCTGATGGTGGTGGTGCCTCAGAGCTCCGAAACATATCGGCTTGTAACTGATATCTTTTGCTAAGATCCTTTTATTTGTAACTTGTGCACGAGTTGGTGTGATTGTATATAATTTTAGTCTGGTGATCAGTTTATTAGTTCGGAGCCGGTGCTAGGCATCTCGACCCGGTGCATTAGACAAGGTGTCATCCTTTGGATGACAAACCAGCATCTAATGCCCTGGAAGAGTATTTATCTTTCCCAACATCAGGTTCACAAAGTGACTGAGGCTTCTCACATGGTGAAAAAGACAACGTGATGGGTCTAGTTGTAGATCTTACATGTAGATTTTGTGGCTTGGAAGCGGAATCTTCCATTCATGTTTTATGCCTCTGTGAAGCTTTGGCTGCACGTCGATATTTCACGCTAGGTGCCGACACACTGGACCCTAAGGATATCAGGAAATGTAACCTGAGAGCCATTCTCTCGTTTATTGGGAGAGCTGGCCTCGATACGTCATTCCGGGTACTGGGGCACAACGGGTGCGATTGAGGGTTAAGTGCGGCATGACCTTTTATTGAAGCCATGCGACACAGTTGTAGTAATTCATGCATTCAAGGCTGACCACTCACGTACAGCTAGTGCCGATTTTAGGAACGTGGGGAGCTAGAAACCCCACTCTGCTTATAGGCGTTCGTAGTGTGTAAGTGTAATTTTAGCTTCTTACCTTTACCCTTATGTCAGCTATGTTAAGGTTGCTATCGTTGAACCGTAGCAATCAATGGACCAGCGCGATGTTTCAAATACTGTTGATAGCACAGACGAGTTCAGGGTTGCGGAAACAGCAACCGGTTGTTCAGATTTTTGAGTTTGCTACGTGAAAAGGGCGCAAAGAAAATATAAAATAGCGAAAAAACGAACAAACGCACATTAAATTTTAATGTTCTCTATTTTATGCTCATTTACTCCTACACGTTTCGGCCCTTCTGGGCCATCTTCAGGGAGACTGTCTGACAGTACGCTAAATTATCGATATCACAGCCGTAAAATGGTTGCGGTATCCTATTTTAGCTGGTTGTCGTAGTTGTCCGTACCTCCTTTTGTTGTGTGTGTGTGTGTGTGTGTGTGTGTGTGTGTGTGTGTGTGTGTGTGCGCGCGCGTGTGTGTGTATGCGCGCGCGCGCTCGTGCATGGTTGAAGTATAAAATAGAGAGCGTTAGAACTTAATGTGCTTTTGTTGGTGTTTTCATTGTTTTGTGTTACTTAATGCACGTTGGTAAAACCCATTAAATTTGGCGCAGAAAAAAACTGGCTACAAAAATTTTCGACCCTTCTGTTCTTATTTTGGGCTTATGCCTCGAAGTTTATTTATCACGACAGAAAGTAAGAACTGGGTTTTTTTTATATAGCTACGTGGTAACAGTACGTTCTGTACTGTTACTGTTACTGTTACCGTTACTGTTACTGAAAACCGCACGACGCAAAGTAAGATAACTGGACTGAAAACCGCACCACGCAAAGTAAGATAACTGGACTGAAAACCGCACGACGCAAAGTAAGATAACTGGACTGAAAACCGCACGACGCAAAGTAAGATAACTGGACTGAAAACCGCACGACGCAAAGTAAGATAACTGGACTGAAAACAAAACACATTTAGGTACATTACTGACACACACATCTCCTCTCTGGTGGTTAGCGTTACTGACAGCCTGTGACATTTAACGCCCTTCCTTGTACCCTTTCCTTTCATTTAATAGTCGCCACAACATTCGAAGCAGTACACTCTGGGCTGCTGACAGCATCGTCATTTAAACTGCAAATACATACGACTAATTAATATTAAGCACCAGACCTGATTTCCTCAAGGCAGCTGCTATAAATATTTGTCTTCCGTGATGTGACGCCATAGATTCTGAAAACATTTTACCGAAGTTTCAGAGCGTTTTATTGTATCCTTCATCATATATTTTGATTATGGAGGCAGGGGGAGCGGCTTGAAAGTTGGTACATTTTTATCAGTCTATACGGCGGAGCACAACCGAAGGTTATTAATATTCTTACTCAGTACTTGCGTTAGAGACAAAGATTCGTCTAAGGCTAAGGCTAACAATTGTACTAACTTGATCCAGTTTTAAAAACCTACTCGTACCTCAGTGACCGCTTATTTGAAATTCATCTAAACTTTCTTTCCGGCCCCTGTCCCTGTTCATGCTACGTGTTTCGGCTTATGTAAATCCATCATCATACATCAGTTAAAAACATATGTGAGGGAAAAACACTTGTCAGTAATAAAAAGCTTTGCCATAACATAGAGGCTGAGAGGAGGGATAGAAATGTTGGGCTTCTATGCTTACGTTGACATTCGGCACAATTAGGACGGCAGAGTTGTCGGGTCTAGCGTCGGCCGCACTTTACTTCCAAGGAAATTCCTTGGTACTCATTTCTGTTACGAGCCTGAGTGGACCCCAGGGCAACTGAATGCGAACAGAAGGAATAGGTCAGTTGAAAATTTCCAAGGACCTTACCGGGAATCGAACCCGGAACCTCCAGTCTTGTGGCGCAGTACCTCAACCAACTTAGGCACCGCTCGCCCCATGTAAACAGTAGGTTGTTGATAAAAAATTTGTCATCTCAGATTTACGTGACAGTATTTTTTGTATTAAGTTAGCGGAAACTTCATGGAATGATATTCAGTTTTACGTTAAAATGCTTCGCTAGGTCGCGCACCAAACAGTCGCTCCTCCACAATACATGCAACAGCTCGCTTCTTCTCTAAGCTTTGCCAGATTTCGTATTTACCTGACAATAAGTGCTTGAAGCCATTATAAAAACACTTTACCTGGAACGCCATTTAGTAGTTAAAATCTCGGCATTTCGTGGTGAATCCCACGCAATACAGCTTTTTAAAACGCGTGAACGTTGGAAGGTGGAATTCAAAACTTTTTAACAGCAGTACTACACCTACTATGTAGCACATTTGAATGCATTATTTTAATACATAATTGAAGATAATTAGTGAATTTTCGGCTATATTAAAATAACAATTACGTTCGTGTAAAATTAAGATCTGTGTTATTTTTATTCTTTTTTGGCCATGGCACAACAGCCCCTAGTGGGGCAGGGCCTCCTCATTATCGTGGCTTCACGATCACCCGCAGACACACCACATTCGGTAGGACTCCTCTGGACGAGTGATCAGCCCGACGCAGGGACCTCCACCTGACAACACACAACATTCACAAGAGACAGACATCCATGCCTCCAGCGGCATTCGAACCCACGATTCCAACAAGGGAGCAGCCGCAAACCCACGCCTTAGACCGCGCAGCCACTGGGATCGGCTATTTAATTAACAACCTACTGTTGACAAGTATTTTTCTGTTACATATTTTTAGCTGGCACAGTACCCGCTAGTGACTTTTATATGAGCCGAAAAGACTATCAAATGTTGTCAAAGGCGCTGTGGTTATTGGCGGTCTCTTCTTATTCATTTAATTATTTAGGCATCACAACGGAATATCTTAGTCTAAAAAGTGTGGTTTTTATTGTACTGGTTTTGCGAAATTCATACTTGGTAATCGCAGTTACGTGAAGTTGCAGGATACCGAGTATCGCTCAAATCGGATACGAAGTGAAGAGAGGACAGACAGAAATCCGCTTAGTCTTTCGACTAAGTTCTTATAGGCAAATTCCGAAGTGATTTCTTGAAAAGTGCTACGGCCGCTTTCCTTCGTTAATTTCAGATTCACCTTTCTTACATTCTCGTGAAATAACCAAATAAACAACCTGGCTATTAGGTCTGAAAACAGTAACTGAATGTCGTAGACTTCATCACAACGTAAATTCTGTTCAGCGCAGCGGATTAGTGGTGGAGATTAAATTACTAAGGGCGCAATATAAAAGTTTTATACCTGCACCTGGATCATAATAGGACCATATATCACACATGTTAGCGACGTCTAAATTACACACTGAATAAATAAATAATAAATTTTAATGATTCGCTCTTCACTTTAATGACACATACTAAAAAATTTTATATTTATATACACTTATGTATACCCGCTTTTTATGAATATGTTTTACTACGTTTAATATTTAGCAGTTACTCTGGACATATACTCATACATTCATATGTGTGTGTATAACTAACTAACTAACTAACTAACTAACTAACTAACCAACCAACTAACTAATTAACTGACTGACTGACTCCATGGAGCATAGTCCTTCTTGAAAAGCTAGCAGGTCCTCAGCTAGTCAAGAAACTCCCCGCATTTTGTGGAACCCGAAGGTTCATTACCGCATTTAAAAAGCCCGCCACATGTCATATATATATATATATATATATATATATATATATTCTCTGGAGGATGATGGTCCTGGACGAAAATTGCCATGAAAAAATTGCAAATGTGTTAGCAGGGAAAACAAGCCTCACATATTAACAATGAAAACGATAATAATAATTGTAATAACATCACTCTCAAAAGAGTGGTACATTTACGTAGGCACAGTGCTTGAAACAAAGTGATGTTTGCTGGGACATAAGGTTAAAGCGCTGGCATGGCGTGTCGCAAATAATGTAGTGTATAACGCCAGACTCATTAAAACTTTTTAATTAACCTGTGTTAATTAACGCTGCAGGTCGTCTGAGGGACTGCATAACGTAAAATGAGGTGATGGTACTGTAGCTGAATTTTAAAGTCTTGGGGGGAAATAAGCTGAAGTCAAACCGACTTTCCTGCTTCCAAGTGACGAAGTTAACATCACTGAAGGCATTCAGTTTCACTTTCTGGACCAGAAACTTTCGCAGTATCAGTTATTTCTGCACAATAAGCCTAAGGCTGCGGTGCATCCGGAGCATCTTCCGGCGGGCCCTTTGGAAGAAGAAGAATACCAGAAATTTGCTTTATCTCTATGTCTGTCCGATCACAAATTCTGAATTAGACGAATTTCGGACTTGAACCTTGTCCTTGAGAGACAAAATGTATAGCGGACAGTAATCGAGTGTGTGGTCACATGGGCAACGTATCGATTTCCGGGAGTGGCGTTCTGTGGTCATTTCCAGCTTTCAGTATGATGGATTGTCGCTTCTGTCCGTGGCGTGTCCTGTTTGTGACAGTAAGGACTTCTGTCACTTTTCCTTTACTGAACCAATAGAATTGCCTTTCTTCAATCTGCTTTTGAAGATAACTCCCATTCCCCTTTTATTTGTCTAGAATGTTGGCATTGTGGTTCTTATTTGTATTGATCGTTGATATTGCAGAGAAGTTAGGGAATTGAAACAAATGACTGTAACGCTTCCGTTTTGAGAGGAGGTAAGATTGGCACAGAACAGGATTCAGGTATCTCTTTGCCTCGCTACAACCTTAATGTCAATACAACAGTGTATACAGTCGAGTATACATATTGCTTTTACTGCAACTTACGTGGAGAAAGGATACCACTTAGCAACTTCCCAAGTGTTTACTCCGTTTAATTTTTTTTTGTCAAACTAAATTATGGTGGAACAATAAACTGCTCTGTCTGTATGTTATACAGCACATATTTAATAACCTAATTAGCTACTTCTTAACCTCCTACATGCCTCGTTAATCAGCTTCATAAAAAGTGTAAGAATCACAGAATTCTGCAAGAAATTAACGCATGAAATTTTACCGAAATGCACAAATATTGAATTATTCTTGTGCATCATTAAATTCAGCTCCTAAACACGCAATAAAGTTAGATAATACGGAATTTGTATTATTTACCATCATTCTAGAACTCTCACCTCTAAAATATTACTCTAAATTGTGCCTAATACATGTTTGCTATATAGTTTAAAGTATCGGGTATGGGCCGTTACGAAATGTGTAGGGCAGTGATAATCTGAAAATTATATACGTGTTCGAAGGTCGTTATTTTGAACACGGATCATATTAACATAATCCTTTTGGTTGCAAAACCACTTTTCGTGTATTTTCCTACCCGTGAAGTGTAGGCGGTCATTTGTAGCGCAGGCGCAGTTTGCTTTTGTTGGCAGTCTAACTATTGCTCAAGTTAGATTATACTTTTTCTTTAACTGTGAATATAACCTCTGTAAGTGTCAACTATACACAAGTATCTGTCCGTGCCTTTACCGTGTAAGACACCTTTTAATGGAATTCAGAACTCGTATGTAAGCGTACATGATGGTTCCCTGAAAGCACGAAAATTTTGAGTAGGTTCTGTAGTTTAAAATAAGGGTAAAATCATTTCTCTTTTTGTTTTGCAGCTCCTGAACGTTAAATTTATAACTGTGTAGGTAACTCCACGGAAGGGAGTCCTTTTTGAGAAATCAGTAGTCCCATGTTAAATTTGCTGGAAACAAAAATTAAAATGCAACAACAAAAATGTTTGTGTTATCAAACCTTTCGCCCCTCCAAAGGAACATAAACCACATACGCGCGCACACACACGTGTAATATGAATGACTGGAAGTATGTGAAAAAGAAAATTTAATTTCGTAATTGAAATTTGAAGAAAATCATAGCATGGAATGACAATGTTATTTCTTAACCGTCTGTTCCATATGTAATACAAATGATTGAATCTAACACCTGACTTACGGAACTTCAAAATGAAACTACATTCCTTTTTGAAGCTTGGTTTGAGACGTTGTCAGTGTCTAACGCTTTAAAACGTCGGACGTTACATGATTGGTGAGTGACGGAATTTTCCACGAAGACCACAAGGAACCACGGAAAAGATTCAGGCAGTCCAGTCTTGCGACAGTGCTTTGAACCGGACACAGTCTGGATAGAGGTGTGGAGTGTTACACCTACACCAGTCCTCCTGATAGACTTACCTGCAAAAGAAGAAATATGCCAGATGGAAATAAGCCTAGAAATGTAAATAGTTTTGCAAACTGAATAGCGGTTTTAATGCAGGAAAATTAATATTTACCCTCCATGATTCTCTGTGAGGAAAGCAGAAACGTAACTAAGAGGAAACAAATTTTCGTGTGATTACAAAAGGCCTGTAGCGCAATAAATAAAGCAGTTGAAGTATTTCTTACTGTTTGAAAAGTAAACACGCGTTTTAATTGCTGTTGGCCTAACCTATATTTACACTACACACTTGTATTTCTTTTTGTATTGTGCATAGCATAGAGGATGGAGGGCAATGTTTACGTGCCCTGTTGTATGATTCACAGCATTATTGTATGTTTCATTTCTAAAATCCTTAATAATCAAACATACGTGATTTTAGAATTTGCAAATATTATTCTATGTAGCAATTATTTACGTGCCACTTTGTTTCTTTCAAGTCATATGTGTCTGCACATTCCTGATACCTTATGTGTATAAACAGTGAGCTTGGCGTAAATTAAATTCCATGCCAAAGTGCACAACCGTATCGTTCGTACGTAAATAAGTAAATAAAAGTAGGCCTAGCTGAAATGATGTAACGGATTTGTGCATTATCATGTATTTACGTTAAATAACACAAGTAACTCGTCATTTTGGATGCGTCTGTGTAGCAGTATTGTTGTCTTTTTTATATTTTGTTTCTAGGCCTGTTGTGGGATTCCGCTACGATAATAAAAAATGATTTATTATTATTTATGTTTACAAATTAAATTTCATCAGGTAATTTATCGGATTTTATGATAAGTGAATAACTGCAGCAGATGTCACCATGATAAATACATGTACAAATTTTGTATCACATTAGTCCGTTATAGCCTAATGGTTACGATACTTATCACCACGTTTTAACACTGAAAACCCTTAATTTTCTTCCCACACGACATAGACTCTCACTGTTAACAACCATTGTTTACCCGTACGGCATTCAACGACTGCTTTTTTATAATGGAAACGCGCTCTGTTCGCTATGAATTAGGCCTATGAGCTGGATTTTTACGGCCAGTATAATGAAGAATAATTTTAGCGTTCAAAGGTTTGTTGATCCTTGACGTCTTAAAGTCTAGTTATTGCTTATTTACCTTCACTTCACTTCACTTCACTTCACTTCACTTCACTTCACTTAGTCCGATCCTCTTCTACCTTGCGGTGTAGAGGCTACTTATTTACCGCCAGGCCTAACATTCAGAAATTCTACGTTCTACCCACACAGTGCATTTTTGTGTGTTGTATGCCTCTTAGAGAAACACAGGTAATTTATGTGTATATCATAATTGATTAGCTTTTAAATGAAGAATGATGATGTTTACTGTGCGGTACGAACTGAACCTCGTTGTGTATTTCTGGTTATTTTTTCTCTTTAAAGGGTCAATTAAATTCTGAATAGCATTCACTCTTTATTGTTTTTGGTTACGTAGTCAACTCAACAAGAGTTTACTTAAGCCAGATAACTGATTTTATGGTTCATGTTTTGCTTGGTTGCATGGAATTTTCCATTCCATAAAGCTGACGGACAAACAGAGAATGGCGTGCAGGGGTTATGCATTTAAAGTGAGTAACTCGTTTGCATGAATAAATTTCCCTTCAGTTATGGTATTGTATTAGTATTAATGGTTTTTTTTAGAAACTATCGGTTCATGCTGCACCGTGCACCGACTTACGCGTTTGTGGTATTTGAATTACTGCTAAAAGTAACTCTCGTCTTCAAAGTAAACACTGAGAGCCCAGCTGCAAGTCACCACCAAAACTACAGCTCACCTGATGCAGGTTCCTGCAATATACACTCGTCCTTTACCATTATGCACATCGGGGTTTGTTATTGTTGGGTTAGCCTTGTGTTAACGAGGTTTTCAATTGCGTATTTTTGTTTACGCAGCGTTGAATATTAGGTTGGCTGATTATATAAAATGCGACTCAATGAGGAAGTGGAGGGAGGCATTTTTTGGTTGGGTAATCCTGTGACTGCACTGTCTTGAAGAACAAAGGAACGTAGGGCGGAGTTTCAGTCATAGCATCCAATAACTGGGTCGAAACTCGAACCCTGTGTCCCCTCAAGTAGAAAACACGAGTCTTTATTACCTATAATGTACACATTCCTTCTGTAATATTATATAAAAAGTGGCTTTATTTTAACGATTTTCGTCTTGCATTTTTTACGTATTAATGAATTTTGAAGGAACAGAGAATTTTAACCGGAAAGCCTGTAAGAAATTGACCACTCTGGAGAGACTGTGTGTTGTTAGGAGAATAATATTATCTTAAAGAAGTAGGATTGAGCCTGTTGCATGCATTCATCTGGCATGCCATAGGGTAAGTGTGGGGTTCGGGAAATGAACCTTCGAACTCCACAGAAGCCAGTAAATGTCTTGCCTAGTAGAGCGATGATTTGTTCTCAATAGCTCTCCTTCACTGATTAAGTCTGTGTCGCATGTACGTATGTGCCTGGCATTTGAAACATGGCAAGCCAAATGAAGAAGATTATCCAATTATTTACAGGCGGTAGCAACACTTATCCTCTTTTCACCGGCCCAAGGGCTGACAGATACGACTAAACCGTCCAATCTGCCCTCCAGAAAAATTGCACAGCTCGACAAATAGACAAGGGGGAACGAAAACGACCAGCAAAGCACGCAAAAAACTGTAAAATCAGTGGGATATATCTGCAGACACTGCAGCAAATAATGAGTGTGCTACAATATTGCTTGTCTCTGGTTGCCATGGATACTTATATGGTGCTTCGTGTCGCTGTCGGCTTTTGGATAGGAAGCGTTCATTAGACATATAATGACTTCTACGTAGAAAATTGTACTGTTGCTCCTGTATGAGTCCATAGCACAGCGTTTCCTCCATAAATGCTTTTCTGTCAGAAGAAAATGAAGAAAAAATACTGAATTTGAACAGACAAGAGGCTGCTAGTAGTCAAATAAGGATCAAAATGTGAGGGGATGTAGTTGATATTTCATAAATCAAAGTAAATGTACACTAAAACTTAACACATGATGAAACGTGTCAGAAGATATAGGCAACAGAGCGTGTCCGCATACCACAACAAGATTTGTGTGCAATTCAAGCTTAATGTGCCCCACTAATGCCTGACATAAAACATGTCTTGTCTGTACACAATCCCGCACAGTTCGAATATTCCAAGCCATTTTCAAACATATTGCTTCTTGTACTATCGAACACGGCTTTGCCATTTATATCTCTGGAATTTTCTTACATAGATGTAAACCTTCCATGATTTTATAATCAATAACACATGTACCCCGTGTTATGTGGGTCCCTGTCACCACGGCATGGCGCGTCCTCAGGTTGCGGATGGAGGAACGGCCTCCAGTTATGGAGGGTAGCTGCGAATACATTGAATAAGCAGTCGCGGACAGCCGACAAGGGGTGGTCCTCCAGCTTGGGGGTTGGGCGAGGTGCTAACAACTCCTCACCGTAAAAAACTATGACGTTACGAACCCTTACACAATGCCTCGGACCTGGACCGATTCTTTGGTACGACCCCAGCTACGGAAAAAGGATATGAGTTTTGGAACATGGAATGTGAGGAGCATGTATAGGTCAGGGTCGCTTATGACAGTGGCCAGGGAATTAGCTAAGTATAAGTTAGATTTAGTGGGTGTACAGGAGGTTGGGTGGGACAAAGAAGGGACTGTAAGAGCCGGGGAGTATACTTTTTTCTATGGCAAAGGGCAGGAAAATCATCAATTGGGAACAGGTTTTTTTGTGCAACAGGGAATAGTATCAGCAATCAAGAGAGTGGAGTTTGTTAGTGCTAGGATGTCATACATAGTGCTGAGAGGCCGCTGGTGTAATATCATTGTTCTGAATGCGCATGCACCAACAGAAGAGAAAGGTGATGATTCAAAGGATAGCTTCTATGAGGAATTAGAAGGGGTTTTTGATCATTTTCCTAAGTACCATATGAAAATTCTGTTAGGAGATTTTAATGCAAAAGTGGGGAGAGAGGATAGTTTCAAACCGACTATTGGGAATGAGAGTTTACATCAGGATAGCAACGATAATGGTGTTGGAGTAGTAAACTTTGCCACATCAAAGTATCTAGTTGTTAAGAGCACTATGTTTCCGCACCGAAACATTCATAAATACACCTGGCCCTCTCCTGATGGTAAGACTCACAATCAGATCGATCACATATTGATAGATAGGAGACGGCATTCCAGTATACTCGATGTGCGATCTTTCAGGGGAGCTGACTGTGATACTGATCGCTATCTGGTGGTTGCGAAAGTTAGGGAAAGACTGGCAGTAAGTAAACAAGCAGCACAGAAGTTTGATGCCGAGAGATTTAATCTCAAGAAGCTAAGTGAACTAGAGGTTAGGAAACAGTATCAGCTTAAGATCTCAAACAGGTTTGCAGCTTTGGAAAACTTAAATGTTAGTGAGGACATAAATAGGGCTTGGGAAAACATTAAAGAGAATATCAAAATCTCAGATCAAGAGAGTCTAGGTCTACACGAACGGAAGCAGCATAAACCATGGTTTGATGCAGAATGTGCAGACTTTTTAGATAAAAGGAAGCAGGCTAAAATTCAGTGGTTACAGAATCCAAACCAAAATAATGGAGATAATCTGCACAACGTAAGACGTGAAGCTAGTAGACATTTCAGGAACAAAAAGAAGGAATATCTGAAAGCTAAAATTAATGAAATTGAAACGAACAGTAAGAACAAGAATATAAGAGACTTGTATAGGGGTATCAATGAGTTTAAGAGGGGGTACCAACCTAGAATTAATGTAGTAAAGGATGACAAGGGTGACCTGGTTGCAGACTCCCACAGTATTTTGGCTAGGTGGAGGAATCATTTCTCCCAGCTGTTGAATATACACGGGGTTAATGATGTTAGGCAGACTGAAGTACACACAGCAGAGCCACTAGTGCCTGAGCCCAGTGCCTTTGAGGTTGAGATGGCTATTGAAAAGCTAAAAAGTCACAAATCACCAGGTATTGATCAGATTCCAGCAGAATTGATTAAAGCAGGGGGTAGGATTATTCGGTCTGAAATCCATAAACTTATTATTTCTATTTGGAATAAGGAGGAATTGCCTGAGGAAGGGAAGGAGTCGGTCATTGTGCCTATTTATAAGAAGGGTGATAAAACAGATTGTAGTAACTATCGAGGCATATCACTTTTGTCGACTACATACAAAATTTTATCCAACATTCTTTTGTCAAGGTTAACTCCATATGCAGAGGAAATTATTCGGGATCATCAGTGTGGATTTCGACGTAACAGGTCAACTACTGATCATATATTCAGCATTCGTCAAATACTTGAGAAAAAATGGGAATACAATGAGGCAGTGCATCAGCTATTTATAGACTTCAAGAAAGCCTATGATTCAGTTAGGAGGGAGGTCTTGTATAATATTCTCATTGAGTTCGGTATCCCCAGGAAGCTAGTAAGGTTAATAAAAATGTGTCTAAGTGAAACGTGTAGCAGAGTTCGGGTAGGCAAACATCTGTCTGACACGTTTCCTATTAAGAATGGCTTGAAACAAGGAGATGGTCTGTCGCCATTGCTTTTCAACTTTGCTTTAGAATATGCCATTAGGAGGGTTCAGGCAAACCAGGAGGGCTTGAAATTGAATGGTACACATCAGTTTCTGGTTTATGCTGATGATGTTAATATATTGGGTGGAAGCATACATAGTATAAAGAAAAATGCAGAAGATTTAGTGATTGCTAGTAAGGAGATTGGTCTAGAAGTAAATGCTGAGAAAACTAAGTACATGGTCATGTCTCGAAATCAGAATGCAGGACACAATCACAACATAATTATAGATAATAAATCCTTTGAAAGGGTGGAAGAATTCAAATATTTGGGAGCAACCCTAACGAATCAAAACTCCATTCATGAAGAAATTAAGAGCAGATTGAAGTCGGGGAATGCTTGCTATCATTCGGTGCAGAATCTTTTGTCTTCCAGGTTACTATCCAAAAACACAAAGATTAGGGTATACAGAACTATAATTTTACCTGTTGTTCTGTATGGATGTGAAACTTGGTCTCTCACATTGAGGGAGCAACAAAGACTGAGGGTGTTCGAGAATAGGGTGCTGAGGAGGATATTTGGGCCTAAGAGGGACGAGGCGACGGGGGATTGGAGAAGACTACATAACAAGGAACTTAATGACCTGTACTCATCACCAAATATTATTCGGGTAATCAAATCGAGAAGACTGAGATGGGCGGGGCATGTGGCACGTATGGGGGAGGAGAGAGGTGCATACCGGATTTTGGTGGATAGACCCGAGGGAAGGCGACCACTTGGGAGACCCAGGCGTAGATGGGAGGATAATATTAAGATGGATATTCGGGAAGTGGGATGTGGGGGCATGAACTGGATTGAGCTGGCTCAGGATAGGGACAGGTGGCGGGCTCTTGTGAATGCGGTAATGAACCTTCGGGTTCCATAAAATGCAGAGAATTTCTTGACTAGCTGAGAAACTGTTAGCTTCTCAAGAAGGCCTCTGCTCCATGGAGTTAGTTAGTTAACACATGTACCATGCATTGACCCATACCTTACCGAAGTCTTGTAGACAGGGCGCAAGTTGAATTGCAACGAAAGAGAGTCAGCTTCTGTGTTTAGGCAATTCTATGCGCACTGCATTTTTAAGAAATCCTATACAGTTACTTGTATATTTCCGATCAATGCCACGTGTTTACAATTTATTTTTTTCAAGTAATAATCACGTTTCACATAAAAAGTGGGCTGAAATTTAAGTGTCCTCTACCACCCATAACTATCAGTTGCTTTAGCTCTATCCGTCGCCTCATCTGCCAGAATGATTAGTGGTTCGTCGTTTCATATTTTTTCAAGCAGCTACAACTTTGAATCTTTCCCTGTATCTGAAATTCAATAGAACATTGGACATTGCGTTGATTCAAGTGTGTCTTGCCATTGACCCCGTCAGAATTGTCACCAAAGCATTTACAGTGGAAGAATTAAATTTGCTTCAGTTATATAAGGCTTTTGTATTAGTGTCAGAATATGTGTAATACGTCTGGGCGAATTTACGTCCTCCGAAAAATTCGCCCAATAGTCCTAGTTGCACTCATAGTGCTCCACACACCGCCCACGGTACGATAAAATGGCACTTTGTGGATTGTCATGGGAGAGCTGTTTTTTTTTTTTTTTGAGATTTCACGTATTCACTGGAAATAAACGGAGCTTCGCCGCTTGACAGAACTATCATGCAGCTCATGAAATTACCGTTTCAGAACGTTCAGTCTTTTTTCACGATCGCTGTCGTAGAGTTCCTGAACCACAGCTGTCGTATGTGGCCATACCCAAGTGCAGCAGTTTGGTCGCAGGTCGTGCTTGTAATGCGGGCACGTATAACCGAAGATTTTCTTCAAGATCTCCCCAGTCTGTTACAACTGTGTCCAGGTTTTCCTCATTTAGCACGTTTTCTGCGTGTTCTCTCACTATATAAAATCAAACCTGTTGCTGCAAACTTGTCACATATTTTATAAAGTGTCTTCGTGTTTGGAAAATGCACTTCAGGAAAACTTCGTCGGTACTTAAAGACGACACTTCTTGTATGTTAAGAATGTAGCAAATGTATCGTACAGAAACACAAGATAATAACAACAATCACCAACCAATGCACTAGTATATCATTTTTAATTCACTTAACACTCACTATCCCGACATGTTTCGACGCTTATCCGCGTCGTCTTCAGGGGACTGTCACTTTCTTATCACAAGACACTCGTCATATTTGAAAGGTGGCTAAAATTAAAGTCAAGAGCATGTTAACAGAACTGAGTTATCCTATGTGCATTGTGTGTTGTAAATAGTTTTTCATCTTTTAAAATTTTTAACATGTTATTGTACTGAACTCAGTTCTGTTAACATTCTCTTGACTTTAATTTTAGCCACCTTTCAAATATGACGAGTGTCTTGTGATAAGAAAGTGAGAGTCCCCTGAAGATGACGCGGACAAGCGTCGAAACATGTCGGGATAGTGAGTGTTAAGTGAATTAAAAATGATATACTAGTGCATTGGTTGGTGATTGTTGTTATTATATTAAGAAAATGCGCGGTGATTACAACGTAAAAAGAAGCACAAGATATTGCGGTTTTATTCCACCGAGACCGAAGACGGAATGTCGACGACGACTACAGACAATGACAACCCCGCTCCGACTGCGCTGGTGCTGCCGGCTCGCAGAAGAAGTCACGTTCGAAGTGACAGGGAAACCGTCAGGAAATGATCAAAGAAGTGGACCAAAGTAAGGGCTCTGTAGTAGGCTATACGACTACATTTTTCGATACATTGCTTCGTGTTCGGAGAATTTAGAGAACAGTACATTGGCAATGCTTTAAGAAGTCTTTTTTAAGTTGTAAATAAGTGAGCCGAAGTTCGTCAATGAACTGTTCGGCCTAATATACGGACTGTACCAGAAGTCAGTAGACCGAAAACATACCTCCTGTTAACGGTAAACCTGGGAACGCTAGTACGAATGACCTGCACGAGGCTTTGTAAATTGAACAAGGAAGATCTCATTCCGAAAATTTATGTAAATTCAGCAATTAATAAGACGTACATTTCTTATTTTAGTGCACATTTTAAGACTCAGTTAACTAACTTCTGGGCTAGTTTTATTATCTGCTATGTTGAGGGTATATCACTCTAAATAAAGAGAAGAATTGAACTTAATCTTGTTCCTATGCTTACGTTATATAATACTGCGTAAAAATATACTTTAAGTTGCTGTTGTTTTGACAGTGTGCGATAAGATACAAAAGACTGTTGATGCGATTCGTGTACAACGCTATACAAGGAATGAAGTTACAACCACGAACTGCGCTAACAGCACCAGGTCACATGTCGGGTTTTAATAGCCAGCTTGTGAATAACATGTTGAGGAATTTGCAGGGTTATAGATGACTGGAGGAGAGGAGCAGGAGGAGAGATAAACCGATAGAAACTCTTTCGCTCACAAAAGGACGTACAGACATTAACCGGGAAAATGCGAGCTGCACGTTCCTTCGCCTTGCCCTATCTGTTCCGAGAGTTCTCTGCCTTATCTCTGTCAGTCAGGGTTTAAGTGCAGGTCTGCACAGTTCCGTGGGTCCCTGAAAGCCTGTACGTTACCAGCAGAGACCTAAATAGCTTTACAACCTCTACACTCCTATAGTAAGCTATAAAATATTCGTGTATAGTCAAGAACATTTCGAAAATTTTTCTCAGGTTGCGACCGAATTTGCCGAATTCGTACTGGTTTTTTAAGTTGTAAAAACTTCTGCTTCATAAAAACGTGTTTTAAATAATTCTTGAGGTACACAAGCAAGGAAACCAAATGCTAATATTAACCTGAGAGAAAAGTATTGCAAGTGTTATACTGATACATAAAAAATTTGCACATCCATTATTTCGTTCAGACGTAACGAGGCTGCTAGTATCTCAGTAAGGTGTCAAATGGTAGGTTGATTAATGCATAATGAACTGGAAAACTGGAAGATAACAGGTGTGGTGTAATTTGAGATACTTGCTTGTGGGGAACCATGTAAAAGTGGCTTGTCACTGGCAGTTTGTTTTAAACCTGGCATACTTTGCTCCCTGAAGATGGCGCGCCTGTGCCGAAATATGTCGGAGCTACGTGTTTTTAACACTCACATGTGACTAATAGTATGCATGTGGTTGGTACAATAAATTTAATATATTAATCTAAAAAATGCACGGACTTGACAACTTTAAAACGCCTTTAAAATGACGAACGTTGAGAGTGTATCCAAGTAGTGCAGAAAAACTCTTTATGTTTCATTTTTTGTAGTGCATATAAAATTCATCGGGTACGATAATATGATTACCACTTCAACATTCGTTTTTCATATGACATCATCACAAACCCTGGTACCAGCTGGGCGCGAATTTTGAGAAGTTCTGTAGCGGTTTATAATTATGAGTATGACGTTGAAATGCCGTATTAATTCACCTTAAACCGTCACATTTCTGTCGAAAGAAATGTGCATATTTATTTTTAGTATTGTAGTAACACCATATTCGTGGCACCTTATTATTATGCGCAGTAAACAGTTCCCAGATACTGCCGAAATATTCCAGTGGAAAACCTGGAATGGAATTCATCGGTGCTGCGGTGGAAAATGCACTTTCAAATGAATGACGTTTCCTTCTTCAGCCTACGACACTAATATTTCGTTTAGTAATTGGAACAAAAGGCAAGCGAACTTGTCTCACTCTCTGATTTCTGAGAAACTGAGAATTACTCATTTTGTATAAGACAGCCCCAGCTTCGCAATAATAACTTATCCTCTCCAGTGTCTTGATGTGATAAATTCTTCTAGGAATAAAATCTTGCTTTAAACTTCTGTTATTATATTATTAATTACACAAAGTTGTTATTAAATTTTGAATGGACTTCGTAGAAGGGCAGTAGTCACAGCCTTATAAGTCAAACGGACGATTAACTGAGCGGTGCAGACATGCAGGGAGCTAAGCAGTATTTCATGTAACCCACAAGACATTATTACTTGTCCGGAGTTTGATATTTCAGCAGTAAAGTTGTTCATAATGTACCCATTCTTGGATATTTTTTTGTCCTACACTTACTTAACCTTTTAAAGCCTAGCGGTAACTTTACATACCGCCAGGTTTAACATTAAAAAATTCTACGTGGTGCCCACATTGCGTTTGTGTGTTTTGTACGGATCTCAGAACAAACAGCAACTTTCGCCTTATAAAACATTAAGAGACTGGTTTTTATAACCGAAGTGGAGAGTGTTTACAGCGCGGTACGTACTGAGTCCTTATATAAAACAGATATGCTTCGTCTTTAAAGGGTTAATCTTGCAATCCTTAGGGCCTGGTGAGGTTGAACACTCGGAACTTGTAAGTTATACCCACAGAGTAAATTTATGCTTTCTGTATGGTTTTCAGCGCAGTGATTATTTCTCTATGCAGCATCAACTGATTGGTTTTTGTAACTAAGAAGAAGAGTGTTTACTGTGGTGTACGAACTGAATCTTTAAATATTCGGGTTAAGTCAGGTTCGTCGTGGTCTCTAAGGCCCTGCCATGTCTCGGGCGGTTAGTGGCAGGCCTGTCATTGTGGAGGCCCGGGTTCAAATCCCGACCATTCTCTGTGATATTTGTGGTGGAAAAAGTAGCACTAGGACAGGCTCTTCTCCGAGCACATTTGTTTTCCCCTGTCAGTATAATTCCGCCAATTCTTCTTTTTTTATAGTCATCTTATTTCTGCTCTTAAACGAAGGAGAGGTTGGACGAAGGCTGGGAATTTTCGAACCCAGCAGTGCTGTTTTGGTCATCGGGGGAACATTGGACGAAAGCATAGTTTTACGTTGCCTTTTGTTAGTCATCCAAGTGTTAATAAAGGGGTGATATTCACATGTGCCGTCTGGATAAATATTACAGAACTCGATATTTTGCCCAAAGATCTTCAGCTGGGCTTCAAAATCAACAAGAGTAATGTTTCCGAACTCCGTTGTCCGTTTTAAGTTCATGACTGGTATATTTTGAGTCTTCAGGGATTTAGTAACTGAACATCCATGTGATGTTCAGAACAGCTTTGTCTTTGAAAAGGTTAATTGTATAATGTGCCGACAACTTGAATACGCGTAACAAAGGGCATGGCCTTACGTCAGAAAAATTGGGACCGACAGTTCAAGGAAAACAATAATATCAGTGTAACACGTGTCTTCTTCCGTTTGCGGTAACTGAAAAGGTAAAGGTCACCCTAGAACAGGCCATGAAGGCCCAGAGGGGGAGCAGAGATATTGCTGTACTCTTCCTTTAACGTCGGGTCTATATGGAGGTGGATGGTCAACGCCACGCCCCGGCCGCTTTACCCCTGGGAAAGAGACTCGATAGCCATTGTAGAGGAACCTGGATGGTCCCCATGTCCAGTCTGGTTTGCAGTAACTGTGGAGCTTAATGTCTTCTGTGATGCGACGCCTTGAAGGTGAAGACAGCACGTTGTTCCAAAACACGTATACCTGTCTAACAGGATACACAACATCACAGCCCAGCAGATCGAAAAATGCGGAATAGATGTTTAACAACAACTGTTGCTTGAATATTGCAGTGTGACAGTTCGTAGAGCCTTTGTTCTCGTCTCCATATAATAATCTCGGATAGCTGGTTGAGTAGGCGTTCCAGCAGAGTTCCAGGTGAGCATGCCGTGTAGGAAGCGGAAGTTAGATTTCCTCACTCGTACTCGAAAATTATGAGGTCTGGCATTCAAATACGTAAAACATTGGCTGTTCCTATGACGTTACGCGTGGTTTTACTCAGTTTCTTTTAACACGTGATAAGACGGTATCTTACAACTCTCCATTCCCCATTTTGTCATGTTCTCCAAATAATCATTCTTTCGGATATGTGAATCTTATGTCGTTCTCACTGTCTTTCATTGAACTGAGAGAACACAGTGTCTAGACAAAACACAGTAGAATGTTTCAGTCTATGACAGAACAGATCTCACACATTCAATATTTAAAATTCCTTACGTATAACCATGACAAGTGCTTTTGTATTGAGACTTCAGAAAGTCGAATCCAGACTTCAATTTCTTTTTACTTTTTATCACCAAAAGTACTTCAGATTGCAGTAATCATATTTTGCATACAGAAAGCACGGATGTGTTTTGTCTCACTACAAGTTACGTTAAACCAATCCGCATTGCCTATTATTAAGGCTAGAATAAAAGAACCCCGTACTTTATATTGCAGGTACTGTATAATAATTGGAACCTTTGTGTTTCTTGTAAATAAGCATTGAATGCTGGGGGGTTTTACTTGTTGTTACGTTACTCCAGCAGCCAGTGGAACATCTTTAAGGCGAACTCAGTAATGCAGTCGTTCACTACAATTCCATTTCCTTTGTCAGACTGGTAGCACGTGTCTCAACACGTCTCACACTAACATTAACAGAAACAGTGCTTTGAAACAGAGAAGAAAGCTTCGTGACCGAAGCCATTAGCTAAAGTAAAAGGTAGGGTTCCGCTTCCTTGTACCAGTTTTTTTTTTCACTACTGTCAGGAAAGAGGCGGGTAGCTCTTAAGGCAGGTGACATTTAACGCGTCATGAACTTACTGAACTGCTAAGGGTGACATCAGCAGTGCGTGGTTATTGGATGAAAGACCTCAGAAGCATCAGGGGAATAACATATAATTTACAAATCAGGCATGATTTAATCTCAGTCATAATACAGACCGTTACGTAGTGAAAAATACTAATCAGTAAGTCACTCAATAATTTACCACCATTCTGACATATAAACCTCTCAGGACACCAGCCGAATTATGTTCTACATAAGTATAATGGGTGCACGCGGTGGCTCAGTTAGTTGAGGCGCTACACTACAAGCCGGAGGTCGCGGGTTCGATTCCCGGTGGTGTCATTGGAATTTTTCATTGACATAAACCCCCCGGCCACACTAGGGCTCTGGGGTTGACTTAGCCTTTAACAGAAATGAACACCAGGAATATTTCCTGCATGGTAAAGGCTGCCGGTGCGTATGGCTGACAAACCTTACCACTTTCATATGCCGATTTTCTTGAAATATGGGAGCCTAAAACTCCTGGAACCCTCAGGGCTTGTCCATGCCTGTACAGGGATTGCTTGTCTTTACGTAAGTCATATCAGTTAACTGTTACAAATGATTCTTAGTGCAGGCAGTGCTACAGTCTTTTAACCCTCCGCACTACATTCAGACTGGTCGTTGGTGGCCGCTTTACCAACGAGGAAACAGCCCCCTTTACCCCTTACGTATTCGTAAGATTTTGGTTGGATCTCAGTGCCAGGTGTAGCCAAGACACAAATACCTGCCCCCTGCGATTTTCCAGTCCTAATCATAGTCACTACACTAACTGATCTACCTGCCTCATTTGTATCGGTGATGGCGTATGTAACTTTGGTCTTCGTTTAAACATAGTAATTAAATTACCACTCTTGGTATAAAAACTGAGCAACTGATTTCATGTTTTTAATTGTTATTCCCGTTTAACCTTCTTCCATTATCAATTCCCATCACGGTTTATTATGTATGCCTTCGATGGGTGTTTAATGTGTAGGCTATATCGTTTTATCAGAACATATCTTGTATCCCGTAACTAAATGAAATACCTTGTCGATTTCTGTTTTTGTAGTTTTCAAGACATGAATTTTATACATTTCGCTTCACCGAATAAAATTAACACCAGATATTAGGACCCGAAAGTTGATACCCGCTAACAGACTTGTGCCTGCCACTGGGGTCGATGGTAATCTGCTACAAGCCCTTCACAATTATAAATGTCGTTTCCTTAATATCAATTTTAACATTACCAACACGTGCCTTTGTCAGCCACGGGGGTGGCTGCCTTATAGAAATATCACATAACAAAATTCTGTATATAGTTATAGCCACTCTGTTCCTTTCTGCTTCTTGTTTTTACGTCTTGAGACCGTTCTTGAAAAGGCATATTCATAGTAATTTTTAAATTTATGTGGTGGAATGTGGCACCTCAACTTTAGGAAGAACATTATCTTAATTAATTAATCGTAATAAATTCTAGTAATAAGCTCGTAAAATTAAAAATTTTAAACTCTGAAGGCCGGTACATATGGAAGAGTGTTGTGCGTGGATGTGAAAATTTCTGAGTGAATTGTGATTATCCTAAACGCATGGGGCTGGATGCAGGAAGCGAGCTGTTTGTTTGAAATACAGGAACTCAGATACATACCCATGAAGCTGAATTGGGCAGCGTCCCAGATGACTAACACAGTTTCTGTAGACCTACACACACACGCATATGTGTCAACACTGCTGAAAGGAAGGGATTTAGCTTGTATGATACATTATATTGTCTCCATCAACGTAATCACAACCACCTTCAGCCTGACGGCTAACCTGTTACTCCAGTGATGGAAGAAGACACTGATTAATTTAACAACCGATTAACTTCATATTGTTCATTTTCTTTAACCGTTATAATGTGAATGTTTACCTACACAAGCCCTTCCCTATCTACACCGCATGCAAATGGCAACTGCTGTATGTGTTATGATGAAAAGCCAGCCAGAAGGCATGACCTACTTCATTTTGATTGTTTCACCGTGCGCCGCCCTTTGAACTAATTACTGCAGTTTCCGCACTTCATTTCTGTGTGTAGTGTATCTAAAATCTCCCTCAGTAACCTACAATATTGGACTGAATTACTGGGTATTAGAAATGTAAAAGGTAAATTTGTCCCTGTGTGCCCCATGAAGACATGCAGGAGAGCGGAGATGTAACTCTACTCATTCTTAACCTCGGCGCTAGATGAAAATGGGTGGTCAGTTTCACGTCCTTGCCGCTTTACCCCGGAGAAATAACCCCCAACTACGCATTGGATAGAAGACTAGATGTAACCCAGAGGCAGTCTGGACGTTTGTGTGGGACAGAAAAAATCTCTTGCACTTACGGAAACTGACCCACGATTCCTCGGTCTCCTGGCCTGTGGCTTAGTCACTGTATTACCACGTTATCGCTGCTTATTGTTTGATGGTTGTGAATAATTAAGCGGAAAGAGTATGGAAGGAAGCGGTCATGGTGCAATTAGAGTGGCTGCTATTCAGGCTTTGGTCTGGAGGGTCTGAAATAGAACACGCAAATCCATAGGATAGCCGGACCGTAAAGTGGGGTGTCAACCCCGGAAACTCCTGACTAGGAATCGGAAATGCTACACACTCGAGTATGATGTTCTTTGACGGAAAGAAGTTGGTGGTGACATGTGTTATAGTATGAATACACGGAGTCAGGGTGTCTCAGTCGTTACATTGATTAGGCTACGGGCTAGACGACGAAGGAATTGTGGTTCGGCTGCCGGTAGGGAAAGAGGTTTTTCTTTTCTGTAAAATCTGCAGACCAATTATGTAGCCCACGTAACCTCGTATTCATTGCTTAGAGGGAAGTTTCCCGGGGTTAAGCTGACAACTCGCCTCCGTCTTGTGCCGACGTTAAGAATGACTGCAGGTATTTACTGCTCCCCTAGTATGTATTTAGGGCTACACAGGGACAGTTCGGCTTTACCAGTATCTATACCTTTATGGTATAAATACAGAAAGAACCGTAAATACTTTCACAGGTTACTGTAGTTGACCTGACCTTTTTAAGAATCCGAAGTACGTATAATCAATTAAAATTTTTTTTTCTAGTCCGGCCCCTTGTACATACTCATCGTAGGTACAGGGGATGATTTTTGCACCTGATCACACTCAATGATCCACACCACACTCGGTAGGACTCCCCTGGACGAAGGATCGGCCGTAATTAAAAATCTGCCGAGTTAATATAGGGAGGTATGGGGTGAGTAGGTATTTCTGTTCCTCTACACAACACCTGCTTCTTCTGTGTCTCGCGTGAGTAGATTTAACGCGGCAAATGGCGGTGCAATGTAGAGTTAGTTCTGTCTGCCTAATAACGTTATGCAACTCATTAACCATTGTTGAACTCCACTCTGAAACCGCGCTTAGTAAAAGATAGACCGAGTAATGTCGCTCGTCTTAAAGTGACTCCTGTAAGTTTTAATGCTCAGTTAACTTCTCTTTCCTGTGCTTCCACATAAAGAATTATGCTTCATTAGGAGAGACGAGTGATTAAGTGACAAAATATTATTAATGGGTGCCTTCTGTAATAGGATCGTGTACTTAAGCAAGTTTCTTTGTATTGCAGCCATCACAGTAAAGTGCTGAAGTTTCTGTTTACTCGTGAGATTAATTGAAGTTTTGTTTTGAATTCGTCTTGTTGTAGAGTGAAAGCTTCTACATGACAAATTATTTGGGGGGTTCAGCAGAGGTGTAATGGAATCTTATCGCACACGTCTTTTTGTTATTACAATGAGGCTTATTGTAAAATGGGCGTGAAGTGATCCTAAAACGCAGAGTCGGGTGTTACGTGAAATTTACAAAAAAAATTATCTTAAGAGAATATCAGCAACCGATCCCAGTGGCCACGCGATCTAAGGCATAGGTCTGCGCCCGCTGGCTTGCTGGGAGTGCGCGTTCGAATCCTGCCGGGGGCGTGAATGTCTTTCTCTTGCGAATGTTGTGTGTTGCACAGGGAGGGGCCTCTCTGCAAGGGCCGATCCCTCGTCCGGAGGAGTCCTTCCGAGTGTGTGTGTGTGTGCGCGTGTGTGTGTGTGTGTGTGCGCGCGCGCGCGCGTGTGTGTCATTGAATGCGATCAAGTGCAACATTAACACTCTTCCACCTACAATGAGCAGGTGGAAGAAGAAGAAAGAAAGAAGGAAAGAAAGAAAGAAAGAAAGAAAGAAAGAAAGAAAGAAATAAAGAAAGAAAGAAAGAAAGAAAGAAAGAAAGACGACATAAGGGTTAAGCTTCCAGCAAGCGGATCTTTCAAACACGGCAGTAAACTGTAACTTTTCATAAACGTTTATGTGAATACATTTTATTGACTATCTGAACATCTCGTAGCTTTTAAAGAAATGGTGTGCTCCTTGGAGTTCGTTATTTCATCCTCAATAGCAGATAAATGTTACGTATTAAATTATATTTTCCCGCCTTTTAATCGTGGGCCGCGATAGTGTAGTCGGCTTAGCGACTGGCTCCGCTCTGGACTGTCCGCGGATCGAATCCCGGTGGGGGCGAGATTTTCCCCACCCGTCGCGTCAAAGAGGACATTAAACTCCACATTTACCGCAAACCCGACAGACCCTGGGACCACTCAGTTTACTGTGCAATGGGCACCGGGTCCCTTTCCTGTGGGTAAAGCGGCTGGATCGTGGCGTTGACCACCCCCATCTTGCCCATAGGTTAAAGAAAAAGTAGAGCTATACCTGTACTCCCCCTGTGGACCTTGATGGTCTGTTCTAGGGTGAACGCTTTACTCTACCACCTTTTAATTATCCCGAATTCATTGTTTCTTTATAAAATAAAGTCGAGGTATATGTTTCAGTTCTTCATAGAATAAATCAGTCAAGACCAGCACTTCTCTTTGCTTTCTTAAAAATTATTGAGCGAACATGTTTCGGCTTATATAGCTATCATCAGGCCCTATAAAAACATGCATTAAGAAACTGTACGTCACATGAAGGGAAAGGCCTTCCTCTTTTACAAAGTGAAGTGATGTTATACAAAATAAAGTATTTTGTGTGGAAGTAATTTAAGATGCTAAAAATGTATAAAACAGAATAAAAGATGTGTATAAAATGTGAAACATATGATACGCGTCAACTGTAAGAAATATGATATATCGGACAGCATTAACAGCATCAGTCCTTCATCTGTGAAAGTAAGTTATCGTGCACATTTTGATCTCCATATATGGTATATTAAGTTTTTCGGGTGTTTGTCTGCTCATCTATGGCTCTCCAGTTCCTGACCATAAGTGTGTATGCAGACTGGGCTTTCGTTGCGGGCTCTGTTCGAAGTTTATTGGTGTAGAAGCACGTATTACCTACACTAAGTTATGAAATGAAACGGCCCTCACAAATTATTAATTTGTGTTATAAAACATTATGGAAAAAGGCTACATGTTTCGGTCATTTAATCGATCATCATCAGGCCTGTATACAATAAGTAGTGCATGAATATTTACAGCTTTTGAGATCTCAAGAGGCAATTGCAGTATTCAGGTCGTATGTTCAGATCGTTTGGTACAAAATCATAGTGCAAGAGTCCATGTATAAAACACACTAAAACAATAGAAAATACAGTGTAAATTGTAGGTTAAAACCAGCGCTTGGTAGTTTTTGTACCATAGTAATCTTGATTTATAATTTAGATATAATCAAAAAATATCGATTACCGGAGAAATGGGGTATTATTCGATTGTATTTGTTGGATTCCTGTGATGTTCCGAGCCGGTGTTGGAATTCCTTGGCAGTATATTCAGTTGTTTTGAATTATGCATGGGGATTTTGTTTCATTTCATAACTTAGTGATCTGTGTCACATCGGTATGCGTAATATGAAGTGTTACGTACGGTGACGTTCTTTATTAATTATACTTTGGTTTGCCATAGCTTACGGTCGACTGTATAACATCATTTCACTTTGTAAAAGACGAAGGCCTTTCCCTTCATGTGACGTAGAGTTTCTTAATTGATGTTTCTATAGGGCCTGATGGTGGCTATATAAGCCAAAACCTGGTCGCTGAGTAATTTTTAATAAAGCAAAGAAAAGTGTTGGTTGTGACTGATTCTTCTTTGAGGAACTGAAATGTATACCTTGTATACACACGTCAACGGGGATGTTCAGTATCAAAAAAATAAGGTTGTATTCGCAGCTGGTTGGATCAACCTTGTTTTTCAGATTAAAGTAATCCACAGTAACTTCAACTGCATTGTTGCTTTTTAATTACTGTCGTTGTATATGCGCATAACTGAACAAATATTTTGATCCCATTCAGTAACTCTACACTCTTTCAGCGACTTGATGCACATAAATACTGTTGGCATATTAAAAGCAAACAGGGGTTTATTATGATTCAGGGACGACATAATCTATCTTGTCATTCTCGTGATAATGAATCAAATTCGCCACTCTGGCGCTTTCAAATTATGTCTGGTTATTGAATGGAATGACGAACTGCAGCGGCCAGCGAGTGGCTGTCTTCCGAAGATGAATGACACCGAGACAGATGCGGGCTAATAACCATGGAGACCCTTCAGACTGACCTGCAGTTGTATGACTTCCTACCGGCCAGCCGGCATTTTTCTCCAAAATTCGGCGTCCCAGAATGTGTGTTGCGCTTTTCAGTCCCATTTCCTTTGCAACAAACTGAAAAGATTTTAAAGAGTATGTAACGTCGTATGTTAGAATGAGACGGTACATTTAATTAGCAAAGACGCGGAAAGGAATGGTCGAGGTTAAATTTAAGGAAATTTATAAGGTTAAATTTATAAGGAGGGACTGAATAAAATCCATAATACCTGAGATTGGTCGGTATCCCAACTGATTTTCGAAACGGAAACCTCCCTAATACAAATCAGGATTGTTACCTCTTCAACGAACCTTTTCTTTCGCTTTATTTGTGTTACTCGTACCGTGCGTATTCTGACAACTAATGCATCAACCAACATACGCACTTAATAAAATACATTTCAAGTTACGAGTCACTGTCCTGACAAGTAGTCATCTACGTATAGATTTCGAAGTGTCTGCTCAGTGAAGTGGTACAGTGGGTAGCCTCTAAGGTCATGCCAGAATTTAGCACCTTTCTTATTAAAATGAGAATGACGTCTAACTTGTTCTGGTTTACGAACACGCCAATTAGCGGTTGTCCTGACGTCCGTGCGACACCGAGAACCGCTGTCCAAGTGCATAGCCTATTCGTGTTGGTGCGACTAATCCCTCATATTCTTTCCCATGAACTGTGTACTTTTGGAGTCATGAGATCATTGTATTTGAGCTGCAGATTCCAGTTAGAAGACACATTTTTCTGGGTGCCGTTGTACCACACAGCAACCAGACGTCCGCCTGTCAGTTTTGTAAATAAGTATGTTACTTCAGTAAAACCCCCTAGGACGTGTCTTTGTGCTCGTGATTTATATTCAATATCATCAGCATACAAATGTGATTCCAACAATCTTGCTACGTATTCTCGAATCATGAATTACTGCTTGACCACAGTAATTCAAAAGCAACCTAGCAATACCTGTGGTTACTGCACCATCACGTTGACATATTGTCTTATTAATTTTATTCCAGTGAGATTTTATATGGCCGATCCCGGTGGCCGCACAGTCTAAGGCGTACGCCTGCGGCCAATCGCTTGCTGAGATTTCGGTTTCGAATCCCGCCGGTGGCGCTGATATCTTTCTGGCGTGAATGCTCTGTGTTGTGAGGTACAGAGATCTTTGCGAGGGGCCGGTCCCTCGTCCAGAGGAGTCCTACCTAGTGTGTATGTGTCATTAAGTGTGATCAGGTGCAACAATAACCCTCTACACCTGCAATGAGTAGGTAGAAGAGGTCAGACCAAGAAAGAAATAAAGAAAGAGGTTTTATACGTATATTGCATATCTTCGGAAGTGCAAAGTAGCCTATGGTACTTTTTCTTTGCAAAATTCTTTGTTTCTTACCCATTAGTCATTGTTTTCTGCTGTATCTCCTAGTGGAATGCAAGTTCGTGTTAAAACCTCTGCAGGACAATGTTTCTTTGCAGGGTCTCTGTCTATGCAGTAAGGCACAGGCTGAATCATACCATCACTACCCCGAGCTTAATTCGAACCACATCTCTCTAGGCTGGAATGGACGGTGACCACGACACCACTGTGGTCACAGAGTTCGGTAGTTCTAGATGCCATATTTTACATTTCTAGCCCTTACGTGGGCCTGTGGACTGTGGCAAAAACCTTCCGCCTATATACGAGAGAAGTCTATCGCTCATTATCAAACCATTTATAATTTTTGCTGATTTCCTGTAATTATCCTCAATTTTTAATTTGCTGTTTTATATTTCTTCACTGCAGATAATAAATGTTTTGAAAACTACGCTTAAAATATTTTTGTAGCTGGGAGTACAAAACAAATTCGTATTGAAGTACGCGTGCATCTAACAAATGTTCAATTAAGACTGTTTTCTTAAGTGATGCGGCACCGCGTATACCAACCTTCTGGAAGAGCAAGCAGCCTCCACATTCAACCTTGATTGTGAAAGTAGATTTTTCCTCCGAACCTTGTCATCCACTGATACGAATATACGATTTGACAACCTAAAAAACTGATTACACCTGATTACACTGCCGTGAAGACTTCAAATGTGTATCAGTTGCTTTCCTGTTTAACTCTTTAATTTGCTTTTGTTCTCGATACACATAGCGTACACAGGGGTGTATTTTATGTCCGAAGGAATAAAGTAACTTAAGGATATTAGGCTTTGAATGAGCACTGTACACTGCCGGTGGCTCCACCCACTTGCTTGACTTGTTAGAATTCCTGCTAACAATTCATTAATATCTTTCTTGATTTTTTTGGACCATGGTTTTTACTTTGCCTGTTTAATTTTTCACTTCTTGACATATGCAAATTTGTACAGTCAAATTTCGTATCAAAATAAATTTGTATTCAAAGACCTTGATGCTGAAGATAGATCTTATACATTTCTCGTGTCTTTCATTAATCAGCTCACAATTCCAGCGTAAGTTATAAATGATTGTCAAGAAGTGTGTGTGATATGTTGTTCCGCTCATCTGGAATACTTCCCCGACCCAAACACGAACTAGTTTCTGTCCGAGCATAATCAGCATATCTGTTGACGCCACAGTAGAGCCTACAGTCCATTATTAATACTTCAGTTGGCTGTTCTTCATAGGTGCAGTATTTCAGCTGAAGTGTCCATCGGGTTAATGCACTAATATGCATACGTTAAACAGGCAGCTATACCAACTTCTTAAGTCCCTTACAAAAAAAGCAGTACTTAACATTGGCAGTAAGTAAGATCATTGAACAGGCATCTGAGCCAGCTGCAGCCACTTCCCATCAACAGAATCCATCTCTCTGTCGTAGAGTTTCATGCGATCTTTCCGTCGCATTCCGGGTCTTCTAAGTGTATATTTTCCAATGCGTTTTCCCACCAAAATTATTTAGGCAAAATCACTATTTTTTGGCAGCACAAAGTTGGTACGGACGGACTACAAACTTCCCATGTCAGAAGCCCGCTTAAGCCACAATATAATTGTAATTTGGCATCATAACCGATTTACACTAAATATGCAATATTTTAGTTTCTCAAAACAGTGTTGATATGCATTCAGGTGTTTAGGGATGTTACGCCGTGTTGACTGGTAAATAGTTGCCGATATTTCGGGCGAGTCTGATGCCTTCTTCACTGTGAAGCAGTCCAAGCTGTCTTTTCTGCTTGCACTACTGGACCCTGAAATGGAGGCACTATTGTGGCGTATTCCGAAGGATGGCGATGGGTTGCTGATGTAGACGGAGCGGAGTCTGATGACGGATGCGTTAGGACACTTAAGGAATAACTTTCAAGTTCCCTTGTAGTTGGCTTGACATCAGTATAGTGTATTATATTGGGAAGTATTGCACCTGAAGTACAGGTATTGTGCAGTGATAACCGGTCCTACGTAGAGTGCTTGGTAGAGTAATAACCAGAACGTTTAAAACGTCCAGAACGTCCTCTGTGTAATTAGAAGGACCAGTAAATATAAGGACAGAGGGGATTTCGCGTGGAGAAATAAAAAGTAGTCTTGTAATATGTAATAACTTGTACCTTATGGCGCATTACTAGGTTAATCAAAGTGAATAAGGAAAGCAGAGGCAGTACTGCTGCGTAGTTTGTACTGTGTGTAACATTTTTTACCTATTCTATACCCATCCTGGTTAAACGGATGATGGCTTACGTGGGCCAAAACATGTAGTTATCGATTGACTGTTAATAACAAAATAACCTGTGTTATAAAGACTAAGTTAGCACAGGTCTTGATAGTTCAAACAACACAGCGGTGAAACATATCCTATGTCTTAGCTTCACGTGGGTGTTCTTACTGACAGGCGAATCCTTAACCCTTCACATTGACAAGACACGAACACACTAGCGGATGCTGACCAACTGTGGCTTCACATATCAGGCTGATCTTCTTATACGATTGAGGGGTCCGTTGTTTTGTGTAATCGTGTTTGCCCTAATGCTTTTTCTTAACCGATGTTTGTAATAACTACAAAATATCAAGTGCATATACCACAATACAGTCAGTGCTAGGCATATTTACGTAGAACACACTACGCTTCTTAGAAACGTCGGTATTTACCAGTTGACATGGTGTTACACCCCAAAAGACTTGGATTTCCAAACATTTATTTGAAATTTAGAACTTTCGTGAACCAGGAATAATGCCATTTGGGTATATTCTGTTACGGGCAATTACACAATTGTTGGCTGTATCACTGACTGGGGAGTTTTTGCCGAAATCCTAGGTTTATTTGGTGCCATCTGGTGATATACTTGGGCGTATTCCTATGCTATGAACGGGACAGAGATAAAGGGGCAGTATAGAACTAAACGTAACTGATGGAAATACAATGGTAGAGCAGATGTTAAAGTGAACCTGACAGGACGAGAGACTGATGCAGTTCTATGTGATGTTCTTATGTGAGGCGAGGTACGTACACGGATATTCAGCTCACGTCATAAAGAGAAAAACTGCGGGCTGGCCCTCCTGGCTGATTTCAGATTTAAGCAAACTTGCGAACACAAACAACCTCGTATGCTTTATAGAGCCAATTTACCGAGGATGAAAACAGCAGTGAAGTGTTGAGGGTTGGAGTAATATTTGTTAAAAAAAAGTCCTGACACAACTGGACTTTGGGCTTTAATGTTTGGTGTTATTAATCGACAGACTTCGGTTATTCGAGGGCACAAAAAAGCAGTGTGTGTTTGTGCGATTTAAGTACTTTGCGCCAGTGTTTCCCAACCAGGGTTCCGCAGAACAACTGTAGGGGTTTCGCAAGAAATCTTGAAATAAATAAATAAATAAAATACCGCGAATAATGCAATTATCCCTGAAATCATTCCGAGAATTTGTGGGCAGTACTGGAGTAATACTTCTTTTTCATCAGAAATGTATGATTTACTCAGGCTGCAAGGAGAACAACTGACTGAAATATGGTGGGATTTAAATCTTAACGTAAAAATAAATTGGATGTTACCTGACGTGTTTTGGCGTTCAATGAGAAAAGAGTGTTCTGTGGTCTCAGCGAAAGCAATCAACATCTTCCTCCAGTTTTAAACTTTTTACCTCTATGAACAAGCTTTTTGATGTCTGACAAAAATCAAAGAAAGAAATAGTCTCCTGTCAGTCAAGAAAGAACTGCTAGCGTGTTCGTCAAAATGTCTGTCAAGAATTCAACATTTCTGCAAAAGAAATGAGCCAAAAATTCACACTGAAATAAATCTTATATTGACTTTAGGTGCTAACCTTGCATGGACGTTTAAATAAACGTTATTTTAATATTCTATTTTAATATTTGTAAAAAAGATTTGATAATATAAAAATACAGGACAAATGCTTTAATATTTTTCTTACAGTGTAAGCTGACTTATAGTGTATATATATATATATATATATATGCTCTTCACTAATAAATTTTCTTGATAATAATTTAACAGTAATTTAATTGTGTTCCTCGATGTCAACTTTTTCTGGCTTGCAAACGTTTTCGTACGTAGGGGTTCGTCGGGTTACGAAAACTTTTTTGGGAGTTGGGCCGTGGGGAGAGAGGTTGGGAAACACTGCCTTACACAAAATAACGGATAAATTTCATCGTTTCAAAATCAGTGTGAGCTTAAGTAATGTGGACGTCATGCTAAAAGGACGACAACCAATTTATAAACACTTCCTTAGAGATGCTGTCTGTTTTATAACGTATAGTTTAGCCAGCGGCTTACTGTAATATGTCATGTGGGAATACTGTATAGCATCAGAGGTGATGAGAAAGTCCTGTGTGTGTGTGTGTGTGTGTGTGTGTGTGTGTGTGTGTGTGTGTGTGGTGGAATGTAGAAGAGCGACATGAGACTGTCATGCCTCAGAAAGGGAATGCAGGGACTGGAATTGCAGTCAGCTGACCTGGTATCTAGTCAAGCCTCGAACCAAATACCTTCTGACTCTCGTTCTGTAACTTCACTGGGACTGACAGGGTGTAAAAGAATTATTCAGCGTTCGTTATATTAAAATTTGGAATGGCAGTTGCAGCTGAGATTATTTCTTGCACCCACGAAGTGGCATGCTTCACGCCTAACCTGCAGTGTGCAATGGTGATTGACACGAGCTAGGCCTGAATACCGGAATAAATACGTTCTCACCTTGATGTAAGTGGCAGTGCACTGTAACTATGTGTTTACATTGCATGTGCTAACATGTCTCTGATACCGAAGTTGGTAGTTACTTTATAGTATATGTGTACCATACGGGGGCAGACTTTAACCTTTTAAAGCCTAGCAGTAACTCTACATACCACCAAGTTTAATATTAAAAAATTCTACGTGATGCCCACATTGCGTTTATGTGTTTTATACGGGTCTCAGAACAAGCAGCAACTTTTGCCTTATAAAACATTAAGAGACTGGTTTTTATAACCGAAGTGGAGAGTGTTTACAGCGCAGTACGCACTGAGTCCGTATATAAAACAGAGTACATCCTGTCTTTAAAGGGTTAGAATTTCAGTCTGAAAATTTGAAGGTAAAAGAGAGCATTTTGCAGACGTAGGTGTAGAGCTTAAATAACACCTGGTACTAGAACTGTTGGAAAAATAGGTTATAGTCACGTGGCGGAAGGTATGTTACTGCAAGGGGAATCAATACGGCTGTTGTGAACAGGGTATTGAATTTCGGGTTTTATAAAATCCTGAGAGGCCATAATATTAAAGGTATTCTACAGTGTCGACATTATGGTTTGTGATATTATTATGAAAATCTGTTCAAATGACGTAACCAACTGTAACAGCCTGTGTTCGGCCCTGCAGCCTCCCTTTCTTCCAAGGCTGCGAGACGATGGTGTTCGGCATGTTGACAGCATTCTTGTACACAAAAATGAATTTACGGGAAGTTGAAGGACGCAGTCATCTGGCTGCTGCTAAGGTGCAAGATTTGTCATTGGTGGTTATTTTGTGGGGTTGTGGGTGTTTTTAAGTGTTGCACTTCAAGGAGACCGCAACTGAGGTGTAAGTGACAAGTTGACGAAGCGAGAAGACGTAAACACATTTTGAACAGAACATAGAAAGTTCATAAAAGTGCGTAAAATATTTTTTAGTGAAGCAAGTTGAAAAGTGGAAAAGTTATCATATGCATGAATTATTTTGCATCTATCTTTTTAACGTAAGATATTACTTTCACTCTGCATACATACAGATTCCATAGTGGATAAGCTGTATTAACGTGCTGCACCGGATTATGCCTGTGGAAATCAATACCTCACCGCACTTACACCTTGCTTCTTCTATCACCCCTTCATTTGTCCTTTCCTATCTCACTATGTCGATCACAAGAAGACGTCAGGATTCTATTATGGGAGTCACGCAACCTTGTTTTGAAAGAGAATTCAGTTTTTAAAAGTGTTTTGCATCAACCTTGAGCCTTTAACCTGTGCTGCTGTGAAGTGTACAATATACGTATTTCTAGAATGATGTTCGTTCGCTCTGCTTATTCAAACAAGTCTAGAAATACACTCATAGGAACAGCCGTGACTCCGTCCCTCCCTGTTCATTTCGTTTATGATAAGGTTAATTGATTTCAAACAAAAATATTTGAATGAAGTACTTAGAAGCATACGTTATCTGGTACAAAATTTATTATTATATGTGTATATAATAATTATAAGAATGATAATAAATGGTCTTGAATGCAACATGTTTCGACCTCAGTAGGTGATCTTCAGGTTTTCCCATAACGTAATGAGGTTTCGGTTTTTGTGTACTGTACTTACATGGGAGATGCTTGTCCGTGTGGTGTGCGTATGCTGGATTGTGTTTCCTGTTCTGTGGCCGTCTTCTTACGTTTAGTGTTTGAGTATTTTAAAGAAGTATTTGCACTTCGTTGCACAACGCATTCTATCTAGCAACGGATATATAATTTATCGCTCCAAATTTTAGTGCTATTTTTAGAATTATGGAGGTAACTAATAGGTCTACTAGTATAGTAACGACCGCTGAAGCTTCAGAGTGGTATCTGAATATAGCGACACATTAAAAGAACAAACTAGTTATCCTTAAATGTAGTCTAATTACAACCAAGAGATTCTTTTATTTCTCCCGTGGGATGATTGGTACGCCCATGTACGCGGAAGATGTGCGCGGAAAAGCGTACAGGCCGTCATGTAAATTGGCTGATTGTTTTTACGATTTTGGTCAAAACTGAAATACCTCGACAATTTCGAATAGAATTTCCCAATATAAAATTACAAGAAGTTCCAGTCAGGTTTCGAGTTATTTAATGCGTAAAAATTGAAGGATGGACAGACATACGTGTGTCAGTCTTAATGAAGCGAAAGAGCATAGACACAATGTATTTCTGTCTGCCTGTCTCTCCTGTCCCCTAAACGTTGTGCAGGACAAAATTTTCGCACATTGCGTTCTGGCGACCAAGAAAGGGAAACACAGCCACATTGTTGCGAAAATCTCAGAACTCGCAAGAGGGGAAACGCTGTGTATTGCAAGCGAAGGAATACCAGGTTTCTTACGCAACAGTTGAAAGTTCTAAGTAATATGTGACAGTCCTTAAAATACATTTCATTGCTCATGACGGGTAACAGTATTATATGAATTATCCTCTTCTCCTTGTATCTGTCCTTGAGACTTACTTGTTACGGCCAACCAGCGCTGTGGAGTTGGAGTCGGAGTCGGAGTCGTGGAGTCGGAGTCGTGGAGTCGGAGTCGTGGAGTCGGAGTAGGAAGGAATTTTTAGGTGGAGTCGGAGTCGGAGCCGGTAAAAATGTACCGACTCCGACTTCGACGTCTGTCTAAAATCTTAACTAGATACTCCAACTCCAGAGCCCTGATAGCTACAGTAACCATTAGACTTATACTTAAATATAGGTTATAAGTCAAAAAAGTAGCCTGATGATTCATGTGGTGGTGATGAAATGTCTCATATGTTTACCATTATTAATACATATTGAGCTTTTTTGAAGGAGTCGGAGTCTTGAGTTTTAAAAATCGAGGAGTCGGAAGTTTTAAAAATCGAGGAGTCGGAGTCGGAAGTTTTAAAAATCGAGGAGTCGGAGTCGAAGTCGGAGCTTTTGTGTACCGACTCCACAGCCCTGCTGCCAACACCATGATCTCCTTTTGAATACTGTACATTGTTCGTGAAAACGTTAACATTTTGCTTGACTATTAACAGTAATGTCAACCAAGTACTTCATACCAACGTCACCCCATATTTTTCCATCATTAAGAAAGCTTACTTTACTAGACAAAGCTAACTCGTACTGCTCAACTCTGCATCATCGGTCACGTTTCCGGCAGTAGTAGTCAGCTGCTTGTTCTTACCTTACTGTATTGAATATTAAATGCTGGTAAATATATAGGTTACACGTAGATCCCTTGTTTCCCTGCATGCGAAATACCATTATTGTGATGTATTAACATGAACATCTTGCAGGAATTTGTAAAAAGGAAGACGAGAAATTATATAGTACGTAACATGAAAAATAAAGTGGAAGCTTACAAAATGAATTTAAAATAGTTATTTATGTCATTTATACGACTTATTTTATTATATTACATCAAAATATAAGGCTACGTATTTCGACCAATTGTATGGTCATCCTCAGGCCATTCGTTCACATAAAACCAAAAGTACAATTGCAGATCTAATTTTGTATCAGAAACAGGTCTCAGTCTGTTACACAATGCATATGGATAAAATTTAAATTTTTTTAAAAAATAATGTAAATTTAAGTATTAAGGCACTTTATGTAAAATTTGTCCTTGTTATAAGTTATTATTTGGCCTTTCACCACTATCGTTCCAGATAAGAACGACATATGTACATATACACTTCATGCCAACTTACGAACGAGTACGTTCCGCACGTCGTCATACGCCTACACACCAAATAGACGCCGATATTCACTCAGACAAGAAATAATGACAACTTTTACATAAAATGCTTTAATATTTAGCTTTTAAATTATTTTTAAACTAGTTTAAAATTTTATTTGTATGCATTGTATAACATACTCGGATCTCTTTCTGACCAAAAATGAAATTGTCAATTATAATTTTGGTTTTGTGCGCACAGGTGGACTGAGGATGACCATATAATTGGACGAAACATGTAGCCATATTTTGTGATGTAATACAATACAATTTGTTGTATCTATAATATAACTAACAACACAACGGAATGTCTAAGAAAAAAATTGAATCTACTTGTTCCAAGACAAAGGTTTAGCTTGTTAGTATTATTCTTTCTTTCCATATGTCTGTAGACCTCCTATGAAGATTGGTTCTGTGTTTTTCCACAACAAACCCGCTTATGTAAGAGATTCAGCATAACTTTTTTTTTTAACTTTAGCTTACACGAAGGCGTTTACAGAAAGTTTATGAGTATAATATCATGGAGAATGTGAGCTTTATATCGTAATTTGTGTGAGTGTTATAATATAAGCGGTATGAGTGTGGAATCATAATAGGCGTGAGTGTAACACCGTGTACGGTATGCACATTTCAACGTAAACGGTATTAATATTGCATTGCAAATCGTTTGATTATTATACGGTAAGTGGTATGAATATATTTTATGCCGAATGAAGTGCAAAGTAGTATGATAGATCTGTGAACACTTGTTTGTTTAATGTGTTCCATGTCCGTGCACTATAGTGTACAAAACACTTATCACCAACAAATGCACAAAGAGAGTTTTATCATCAATCGTAACACACTTCAACATGTTTCGACCCTGCTGGATCATCTTCAGGGAGAACTTTTTGTTATCGTTACACTAAGGTTGCACTTTATAGTAGAGAGAGAATGTGCTGTTGACTGTGTACTGGAGGCGTGAATCTTAAGTGCAACCCTAGTGTAACGGTAACGAAAAGTTTTCCCTGAAGATGACCCAGCAGGGTCGAAACATGTAGGAGTGTGTTACGATTGATGATAAAACTCTCTTTGTGCATTTGCTGGTACTTCTTTGTTATTAATAACAGAAAGACAATTTCGTTGCACTGCTTACGTTAAAGACGTGTTGAAATGTCGTGGTAGTTCATTAGATGTTTTGGGTCTGCGCTGTCTTCTTTATAACTAATTAACATACATTGAAGTCAAGGGTCCCATTGCTGGGAGCGGAGGGGCCGTATTAAATTATTAGATTCTAACCCATGAAAGATTTAAAGATGCAGCTCGTACCGCGCAGTAAACACCCTCCACCTCGGCTAAAAAACAAGTAAATTAATGCTGTATAGAGAAATAATCACCGTTCGCTCTGAAATAGTTACAGAATACATGAATAAATTCTGTGGGCAGAATGTAGTATTTTTGGATGTTAAACCTGGTGGTACGTAAAATGCCCACGGGGCTTTAAAGAATTAAAGGAGAAACATTGACGGATGGAGGTAACCGGTAACATTAATGTACAGTTTTCTTTTCAGTTTGGTATAATGTTAGTTTATAGTGTTATAGAATTTCTGTTTGTTCACTAGAATGGCAGTTGGCAATGATGGATCGTTGAAGTATGGCTGTCAGGCTAGTGATTAATGGAAGGCTTCAGAATGTAAGATGACACGTAAGCGTGATGTTTTAATTCCGCACATAGTAAAGTGACTCCACCAACACGTCCTGAGGTGTAAAACAGTTTGTTTACTCTAAGGATAAATGATGAAGCTCGAATAACTCAGCGGGTATAGCAACTGGACTATGCACTAGACGATCGGGAAATCAGAGTTCCATTGCTGGCACAGGAAAGAGATGTTTGTCGTTCAGACTGGCTCTGGGGACTGTGCTACTTCCTATCCAATGGCTACTGGAAGCACAAACTTTTTGCAGTCCGTAGGCAGAGAATGCGTGGAGTTATACGCCTACTGCCCATGCGTCTTCGTGGTATGTTGCTTAGTTATGCACAGAGAAAATTTTTCGATTATCTCTCGCATGTGGTTCGTACCATTGATGGAATAAGTAAAAAAATAACCTTTAACCCCTATTGTGTCACACGTACATCCGTGCCTCCGAAAATTTTGTTTGGATGTCTTTAATCAAAAATAAACGCTTTACCGCTGTCTAAAGGCTCATGAACATTTTCTAATCTATATAGTTATTCACCGGCAGCAGATAAAAACATTCAATGTTTGTTCGTGCATTCAGCCACGATGTTTTGAAGGGTCTGCCAGGTACTTAAGGAGCCCACAACTACTTTGCCAGTGATTATTTTGTATTTGAAATTTTTAAAAACTATTACGTACATGATTATTTTGTACATTTATTTTAGACAACAATATTTCAAGCATTTACACTGTGATAATATTAAACGACAAAGAGTATTTGACTGTGACAGATATACGACTATTTTGCTTACGCTACTCTTGTGTTTTAATAGAACTGTATTACGGTATGGGATGTGAGAACACTTATCAGACTTTTCTTCTCTGCACTCCTTAAAACATGCTTATGATGTAAGCTAAATAACAGTACCAACAAACGATATTACATTATTCTCCATATAACTGAACTTCCTGTTAGCAATCGCAAGGTAACGTGTACATCGCTACATTTGAACTCGGTAGCATATTGTACACTCTGTATGGCATCCTCAGCTGATTGCCTAGCAAACACGTTGCTGCATAAGTTCTGGTGGAACTAGCAGTTATGTCGAGATAATCATCCCTCAGATGGATATGAATATCGAAACTTTAGGACAGTTTGTTGGAAACCCGGACAGTTGTGGAGACCAATAGGCCCTGCATTTCAAACAGTTCGAAATTTGCAACGCTTACATCAGGTATTTTATTATAGAACTAAATAAATTTCACAAGCCATCAGTTTACTGAGTAAGTGTGTGTGGGGTTGGGTTTTCGGTTAGAAGCTCACATTGTTTCATCTACTGAAGAAATATCCATCCCTTAATGGAACGTAACGCTTTCTTTGCCCTATTTACATCAGCCCGCCACGGATCCAGATGAATCCAATCAATCTTCCCACACACATTTCTGTGAGATCCGTGTTAATATTCTCCTCACATCTACGCCTAGATCTCCGAAGTATTTTCCTTCTTTCAGGTTCTTTGAAGAAAAAATTTGGTGAATTTATCGTCTGTTACATGTGTGCCACATGTTTTGCCTATCACATCCTCGTTTATTTAATCGGTTCGCTAATATTTAATATTATGCATCTTCCGTACAGTTGTTTTACATCCGTTAAGTCTTTATTTTTCACCAACTACTGCACTTTATTTACATAACCTGCAACGTGTTTCGGCTGAGTTATCCAGCCATCATCAGGGAGTTAATCATTCTGAACAATAAACGGCTACATATATAACATACAAACTGCAGCATATGTATAATTGCCGTTCTGTGACTTGCTACAAGCTGATTATTGTCTTCAACAGTTAACTCCCTGATCATGGCTGGATAGCTCAGCCGAAACATGTTGGAGGTTATGTAAATAAAGTGCGGTAATTGGTGATAAATAAAGGCTTACTGTTCACTAATATTTGTGAAAGTAAAGAAGTGGCAGTTGTAGTTTTAAAAACTTTTTCCCCAATCAATCAATAGGAGCTTACTCTGTGTGTAACAAAATCGGGACATCTGGATGATTGTGTGATTGCGTAGGCCGAGGAAGAAGAAAGGAGGCGTGGCACCGGTAAGCTAGTCTGGAAGCACTGGGGTGTTTAGGGTCTCGGATTCCCCCGTAGACAGGCGCGCTCGCTTCCTATGCTGCCTGGGAGTTTGCAGCGAACGAGCAAGCTAGAGGGCTGTTTCAGTAGCGAACGTAGCAGTTGTCAAGGCAACAGCACCAGGACGGATCGCGTCGTTGCTGCCGAACGCATTCTGCAGATTTGGTTAAGTTACGACACGTGGGCGAATGTGAGGAACCGTCGAAACTGGAGTCGATGTCAACACAACAATGGTCAAACATTCAACAGAATTCGATGCCTCGAATATGATATGTCTGCAATTAGTAACAGAAATCATTAAAGTTATTTCCCTAATGTGTCGGCAAGAATGATTGAAGATGATTTTACACATTTCGAAAGTTTTGTTAGTTAGTAATGATTGATTAATAATTCGGAACGTATATTTGGTGTTCATTCCATTTTCAACCCTTCCAATGTGACTGATACAAGCCTGTGGGTACAGTCATCGGAGAAGCAGTAATTAAGTAAAAATAAATTTCCCAGACTTAAGGATTCGTAAATCTTCAATCTGTGTTTTTCTTCTCGCACTGTCCCCTTTCGTACTTCTGTAATATTTCCGCCGTAACAAATCTGCATCCTCTTTTACTTAGTATTTAGTATGTGAGAAATTAGTGGTGTGTGTTGTTGTATTCCGTCACCGAGTCTTAAAACGGTCTGGCTTAACTAGCAAAACAGTAGTCCTGTCTCATCCTCGTTTGACGTTATGTCTTAATCAAATTCGTCGTCTATACAATATATGTCAATCGTATATAAATAATTAACTGTCGAAGAAATTAAAATAAATACATCTTACATTTAAATATATTGTTCTCATTGATACATCGTCTAGAATTAAATTTATATTTACAGCATTCGATAAAAGGACTCGGTAAATAAATTCAAAAGCCGAAATATTGGTTACAAAACAGAAGTCAGTTGTGTAGTTGACATATCGATCAGAATATTTGACACTTCGTACCGCATCACCGTGTATGTTTATCACTACGTAACATCCGGATTTTACACTTAAGAGTAATAAGTAGTGCGGACTGAGCATGTGAAATTCAGGACATACTGAAGTATATTCGCTAATTAGTGTTTGTGAAGTTTTCAACTAAAAACGCAAGGATGAACGGCCGTAAACAGCCTTTAGTTTGTAAAAATTAACTTTCTGAATTACGACAAAATGCGGGTGACGCAGGTAGTAAGCACTAGGGTGACAGTGGAAGCAAGATTTTAACTTTTTCGTAAACAATGAACACCGTTCAAAGTGGAGGTCAAGGGGTCAGCACTAACAAGAAGGACCCAGGACTGGAGGTAAGGGGAATTTTAATTGTACAAATCATAGCTTTACCCATCAGTGCTGTATCTCGAGTTTCGGAATTTATAAAATTGTATGTGGCTTGTGATGGCTGTAAACTATAAATATGTAAACACAGGATAATTTTTGTGTTACCTTCATGAAAACGACGTGTTGTAGCCTGTAATACTTCATTATATGCTAAAATTTAAAGATACCTTCCTGGTTTGAGGTACTACGTTGAAGCCCGATGAAAAACATTTAAATGTTCTAGTAGCTTCGTGGTACATTGAGTAATACTATATCGTCACCTTTGTCATAACCCCAAATGTTTCAGGACGCAGTTTATTTAAATAGTATGGTTGATGTAAACATTCTTGATACATGCATTCATTTTCACTCGTCTACTGCCGTTTTGTGCCAGAAGCATTTGTTGTTACTACAGACGTGTTTTTACATGTGATTTATGTATTGTTCACTCGTTTTAATTTTAAAATTTTGCATTAAAATTCTGTATGCCTGTACTGGTTTAATGTGGGTTTATTATTTAGTGAGCTGAATCACAAATTTAGTTATTCTAATGTGAAATAGACATCTAGTTCTGCTTTCCTTGCTATTGAAAATATTACATGAAATCCAAGATCTTACAGCCGACAGTTGTAGTAGACCAAGGTGTTCCTATCAGAATGCCTCTTAGTTTATTCCTATAAATCTATATGAAGTGTAAGTTGAAAGTTATAATAGTATGTATGGTCGTGGTACATATGTACTTACCTCCATACATACACACTCATACGTACATACGCACCCTACGATTGTGCGCTCATACACACAGACGTACATACATACATACGTATGTACATACATACATACATACATACATACATACATACATACATACATACATACATACATACATACATACACACGTACGTACATACATACATACTACGTACATGCTACGTACTTAAGTACATACGTACATACCTACTGCGTACATAAGTACATACATACATACCTACTAGGTACATAAGTACATAATACATACGTACATACATACCGACTACGTACATACGTACATAGGTACATACATACATACATACATAGTACGTACATAATACATGCATACGTACGTACAGACGTACATATGTACATACGCACTCTACGAATATACGCTCATACACATATACGTACGTATATACATACAAACATACATACATACACACACATACGTACGTACGTACATACATACATGCATACATACGTACATACATACATACATACATACATACATACATACATACATACATACATACATACATACACACACACACACACATACGTACATACATACATACATACATACATACATACATACATACATACATACATACATACATACACACACCATACGTACGTACGTACGTACATACATACATACGTACATACATACATACATACATACATACACACACATACATACACACATACGTACGTACGTACGTACATACATACATACATACATACATACATACATACATACATACACACACACACACACATACATACACACATACGTACGTACGTACGTACATACATACATACATACATACATACATACATACACACACACACATACGTACGTACATACATACATACATACATACATACATACATACATACATACATACACACACACACGTACGTACGTACGTACGTACGTACGTACATACATACATACATACATACATACATACATACATACATGCATGCATATATACATACATACATACATACATACATACATACATGCATACATACATACATACGTACATAATACATACATACGTTCATACATACATACGTACATACATACATAAATACATACATACATACATACATATGTATGTATGTATGTATGTATGATATGGAATAAGTCATAAAGTACATAATATAAGACCAGTACAATGTCAGGCTGTTAATCGTCTGCCCGACCTTCACGCCTGGAGTCAATCCCAGGGCAGTGGGATTTTAGGCTGACACAGTGGCACAGGGATAGCTTTTGTTCCTAAGAATTATCTTTCCATTATCGTGGGCTGCTACAGCGTGCCAATTTGAGGCTGCACTGTTAAGTCTCTTGTAACTACTGATGTAATTGAAGTCGTAATTTAGTCGATATATAGACATGTATTTTTTACGTAAACCTGTATGAATAACGAACAGTTTATTTCCAATCTTGAAAGCTCAGTAAGCATTCTGTACGGAAATGAACGGTAAGCATAATAAGTAAGTCTGTTTCATTTCTGCGTTACAAATGTGTCAGTTTCAGGCTTAATGTTTTGTAGGCGTATATCACACTCTTAGTGGTAATATTTTATTCCTATATGATCATTTACATGAAACTGCGTACATAAAGGATTCTTATATGGTACGGTTTGGTTATAATTATTATGGTGTAAGATAAACTGAAGACGAAGGAACATTTTTAAAGTTGTCCGTACCGTGTACGTGTAAATCTAATTTGTGCTATTTTTAACCAACTCGTACACTAAAAAACACAGTGTATCAAGTTTCATATAATTCCCGACATATTTCGGTGCAGGCTACACCATCTTCAGGGGAAACTGTATTGGAACACTTTGAAACCACTTAAGAAAACCAGTTTGTATGCTTAACAGGTTCGTTATTATTCAGTTAGTACACCGTTAGATTCATATGCATATGGATCTAACGTGTACTGACTGACTAATAACGAACCTGTAAGTACAAAAACTGGTTTTCTTCAGTGGTTTACCGTTAGATCCATGTGCATATGGATATAACGGTGTACTAACTGACTAATAACGAACCTGTAAGTACAAAAACTGGGTTTCTTCAGTCGTTTCAAAGTGTTCTAATACAGTTTCCCCTGAAGATTGTGTAGCCTGAATCGACGTATGTCGGGAATTATATGAAACCTGATACATTGTGTTTTTTAGTGTACGAATTGGTTAAAAATAATACGAAGGAACTTTATTTATGTACATCTAAGTAGCTACATTCTGTCTATATTCATATGTCCATCTCCAAGGAAATAAAATTATTACGTAAATTTTAAGTGTAAAATAGTGACAAGAGTATCGGCATATAGTTCCGTAAGGAGTACGTGGGATAAAATTCTCGTTCGTTTGAAACTTAAGTACTGCAAAACCTGGAGAAACAGACAGATGCACCAGGATAAAGCATTGAACGAAAGAGATATTCTTTATTGCGGTGGAGTGAGCTGTAGTTTTTTTTAGTAAATCCAGCGCAGATGTAAGTACGAAATATCACCGTGCGACAGAATATTAAGGTAGACCACAAAGTACGGTCCAAAAAGAACTGCTCTGTGCGTTATTAATTGCATAAATCAGCCTATGCCCTTTTCACAAGATAAAATGAAATACTAGGGTTGGGAGCAAATCTATACTTGTCACGTACCTCAGATGATAAATGGATAGAACATCTCATGCGGAGACAGAAGTGGTCCTCGATAAAGCGCACACAATACGTGGAGAGGGAAGAACTGCTTCCCTAGCACACAAAAAACAAGGCAGGCGATGTGTGTGTAAATGTTACATTGAGACGCGTTCGCGTTACAGTTTTTTTGAGAACAGTGTTTCGTAGCATAAAAAATTACACCACAGTTTATTATATCATTTATGTAACACACCGCAGTGTTAAAATGCTTCCTTAGTTTACAAGCCTAGGATGATGGGAACTTGAGAAGATCAAAGAAGATTCACAGGCCGACTGATTTGTTAAATACGAGGTTAAATATACTTGCCTGCGTAGTGGTTCTGAATGATTTGTGCACACCTAAATGTTTATTATAATAAAAGTTAGACTACGTTATGTAGAATAACGTAATTTGTGTAACAGAGAGACGAAGTCTTGTGATTCTCACTTGTTGGAGTTTAGTGTCATCTCCATTAATGGCATTACGCAAGTCAAAACAAAACCAACCCCCTTTCAAAGATTGTATCTCCTGACCTCGGTCCATTATCTTTGTTTTTAGGCGCGTTCGCAAAATTGTGAAAAGGGGCTATTAGCTTCGTCATGTCTGTCTGTCTGTCTGTCCGTCCATCTATTTGTTCGTGTGCCACATGGAACAACTCAGCTCCCGCTGGACGGATTTTCGTCAGATTTGAAAACTTAGGATTTTTCGAAAGTCTTTCGAGAAAATGTACGTTTCATTAAAATGTGACAAGAATAACGGGTACTTTATATGAAGACGTATGCACGTTTATGACAATATCTCGCCGAATTCTTCTTAGAATGAGAAATGTGTCAGACAAAACCGTACAGAAAATCAAAACACACATTTATGTTCAATAACTGTTTCTTTTTTTCGAAAACCGTGCCGTTTATAAGATATGGTGGAAAAATATGGTAGAGCCAGACAGGCCATGGGTTACAATGTCACGAGGCGCAGAAAACGTGCTGCTTGTGTGCCGGATAGCTAGGGCAAGAATACAGATAACACTCTCATAATGTTTAATACTTATTGCCTCATAACTGATTAATTACTTCTGATGTCGTAACATGTTATAGGGCAACGCTTGTAAAACCTGAGAAACTGTGCAAAGACTTATCTGTCATTACGATCTGTTTAGCTAAATTTTAAGTCCAGAGAAGGCCATTGGCGGGGCATGTAGCACGTATGGGGGAAAAGAGAGGTGCATAGAGGATTTTGGTGGGGAGACCTGAAGGAAGGCGACCACTTGGGAGACCCAGGCGTAGATGGGAGGATAATATTAAAATGGATCTTCGAGACGTGGGATGGGAGCAGGGACTGGATTGAGCTGGCTCAGGATAGGGAAAGGTGGCGGGCTCTTGTGAATGCGGTAATGAACCTCCGGGTTCCATAAAATGCGGGTAATTTCTTGACTAGCTGAGAAACCGTTAGCTTCTCAAGAAGGCCTTTGCTCCACGTAGTTAGTTAGTTAGTTAGTTAGTTAGTCAGTCAGTCTGTTGGTTAGTTAGCTAATTTGTCAGTCAGTCAGTCAGTCAGTCAGTCAGTCAGTTAGTTAGTTAGTTAGTTAGTTAGTTAGTTAGTTAGTTCGTTAGTTAGTTAGTTAGTTAGTTAGTTAGAGAAGGCCATGAGCGAACAAACGAACATTCTTTTGTTTCAATGCAGCATCGGTCACTTTACATGAAGACCTACGTACGTTTTATTGTTGCCGGCGACATAAATTTTCCATGGAACCATTATTGTGCAACAATCAATATTTTTATGTAGCTGGCAGTGATGTTTAGCTCAACAACACACACAGAACGCATTGTTGTATTTTAACTGCGACAATGATTACGCGAACGCTCCAGTATGTTGCATTATACGTACGTTGCAACTCTTGATTGAGGATATTTTAAGGGCACTGTCTGCATCTCCAAAATACCTCAAAATGTCAATTACCACAGAATTTACGTCTTATATCCTTGTGGCTGTTGACATGCATGCGTTGCGCGGTGTTTGAAATGAGATTTATTATCGTCTTTATGTGATCAAAATCATCTGTCACTGAGATCCTATATGAGAAAACAAGGGCGAATTTTGACTATGTTTTACAAATTTCATTCTTTGCGAAACTACCTTTTTAGCAAAAATTTTATGAGCGTGGACATAATTCGTAATTGCATTGTCTTTCAATGTTTTACGAAATCTGTATTGTTTTGTTCGCAAGTATAAAACCGGTGAAACTGATAAGAATGTTTTAGAAGGTAGACATTTGATTTTTTATTTACATGAACGCGCGCGCGCGTATGTGTGTTTCTGAAATTAAAGTGTCTGTAATGTTCATAATTCTACGGGAAAAATGTGTTAAAACATAGCTCGTGCATGAATTGCAAATACTGCCCCTTGCATTACACCGTACAGCAGAATTAACGAAGTTACCTGCTCTGGATCTGTGTACCATGCACGTGTGTGTAGTGTGTGTGAAACAAGACCATATAACACGGATCCAGTCGTGGGTTTGCTGTGATGTCAGTGCTTGTTAGCAGTGCTCGTTTGTTTCAAACAGGAAAACTTGCTTATAAACTTTGTATATTTTTCTACCAGAAACCACTGGCAGCAGGTACTCCTGTTATTATTTAATTCCGAAATGCCAAAAGTCAGTAACCATAGAAAACGGACAAAATTTTCGCCCATCCGTCACCCCAGGGTATGGTCCTCTTGCGATTTTTTGTGAGAACTAATGAAATCTCGATTTCATTAAAAAGGAGGAATATCTTGACCTGCTGAGTGATTATTGACTTCTTAATTACGGCTTGGCTCCATGCAATTATAAAGTCACGCAAAGAGGTCTTTCACTACTTCCGTGTGCAAACAAATAGAGTGGTACCTACGCCGCTTTCCTATTTACAGATGGGCAAATCAATTAGCCTTGGCTCAGATATTACTAACTTCTCCCTTGGCCGTGCCATGGCTCAGGCGGTTAGCCGCCGGCCACCCACCGCGGAGGCCCGGGTTCGATCCCGGGTCAGTCTATGTGGGATTTGTGGTGGACATAGTGGCACTGGGGCAGGTTTTTCTCCGAGTACTTCGGTTTTCCCCTGTCAATTTCATTCCACCGGTGCTCCATTACTAGGAAAAGGATAAAAAATAATGATCATCATCTTCATCACAGGGTTGCACAATAAGCCTCAAGGCTGCAGTGCGTCCGTAGCGTCTGCTGCGGGGCCCTTCACCACTAAAAAAAAACTTCTCCCTTCATTTGTTACATATCTTTTTTTCTTCTTTCTTCTTTCTTAGTCCTTCACTCTTCTACCTACTTGTTCGCAGTAGGTGTCGAGGGTTTTTTATGATTTCATTTGATCATACTCAAACACACATCACAGTCGGTAGGACTCCTCTGGACGAGGGATCGGCCCGTCGCAGAGACCTCTACCTGACAACACAAACATTCACAAGAGAAAAACATCCATATCCCCGGTGGGATTCGAACCCACGATCCCAGCAAGCGCTCGGCTGCAGACCAACGCCTTAGACCGCGCGGCCACTGGGATCGGCTTTGTTACAGATGTTTTACCACAATTTGACAAATATTAAGTCCGTATTTGTTTATATCTGTGATTATAATTACATGAGTAATTAAATAGGATAATTTCTCCCCACTCAGTCCTGGTGGCAATGTGTATAGCTTCGATGATGCGTACATAAGTGCCTCTCTTTTTCTAATGTGCTGTTTGACGACGCTGTCAATTCCTACAGCTATATGGAGGCGGTGACATATGAATGAATAAGTATGGAGCATCATTGGTACTGAGAAGGGAAACAGGAGTACTTTGAGAAAAGCCTATACCAGTACCACTTTTTCACCAAAATTTCCACACTGACAGTCCTGAGATCGAATTAGACCTCCGCAATCAAAGACCAGACCAAACTGCTTGTCATTAAAGCAATAAATTTTGCTTGAGTGAATTTGTCAAATTTTCTTCTGCTGTTACAAGCTTATATTCGTAAAATGTGTTTCATCACCGCTCAGTAATTTTGTATGTGCTCAACAAACGTTAGGGCAAACATTACAAAAGGCAATTCAGACTCCTTGAATGGATTGCACAATAATGTGTACGGATGGACTTCCCCGTCGTTTATTCAGATATGCACTTTGTTCATATATTGTGCACAGGAGGAAGCGTATTTACATGAGTGTCATTCAAAAGAATCTACAGTACCTCTGTCTGAAACAAAGTTTGAAGCTGTCCGTCTTTCCTGGAAGATATAATGTATTCTGCCAATTAACTCGACGGATCCCAAATCCGGGACACTGGGAGTTTAGAGCTCGTAAACTGGCTGTAAATATTGTGCTACGTACTCAGAGAATCATGTAAAGTGGCTTTGTGTAAACACGTGTTGGGAAACTTTCGTCGTTAGTATGCAAGGACAAACGTCGTTGGTTAGCATCCGAAAAAAATAGGCACTTTGTTTGTGATATGGTTTAAAACATTAAAAGGAGACCTAAGCTGAGGTGTTTTGCAGGGAAATGAATGCATATTTATGAACCCAACGTTCTGTGAGGTATCGCTTCATTTTTTCTGGAATCATACGACATAACTTATGGTATATACATGTGTGTATGTGTGTGTATAATTACACTCTTCACTAAGTATCATTAGAGTTACCGAATCAATGCGGATGAGACGGGGGGAGGGGCACGAGCACGAATGGAACACCTCAGAAATGCAAACAGAGTTTTGGTCCGAAAGGAAAGAAACCTCTTGGGAGACCTAAGCATAGATGGAACATTAAAACCGGTCTTAAGGATACAGAATGTCAGTTTGTGTTTTAAATATGTCTGGCGTGGGATGAACTAGAGTAGTGGGCTGTTGTTAAGACATTAATGAAACGCCTATTTTAAAAATTATGGGAAAATTCCCGACCAATATACGCGTAGCTACTACGAGGTTTTCACGAAGAGCTCGTTTCGAGGACGTTAGTTATTTCGTTGGATATTCGGAATAATTCCTACGTCTTGAATGAAACCATAATTATGCTATGATAGCCCGTGTCCAGTAGGTTAACAAAATTTGACTTAAAGCATCGAACACTGAACACTTTCGGGCTGCAATAAATTTCTGTTGATGATCAAATATTGTTTAGTTTTTGTAACTATAAAGTTTAAAACGCAAGCGTGCTAAAATTTGCGTTTAATAAGCAGGTTAGCAATGTCATTAGTTGAATAAGGTAAAGCTTTCCTGTAACAAGTCGTGAAGACGCGGACGGGGGATGGAAATGTTGGGCTTCCCTCCTTACTGTGACACACGGCAAAACTAGGACGGCACAGTTGTCAGCCCTAAGTGCCGCCCTCACTTTACCCCCAAGGAAATTCCTTGTTACTCATTTCTGTTAGAGGCTGAGTGGACCGCAGGGCTACTGAATACGGACACAAGGAATAGGGCACTTGAAAATTTCCAAGCACCCTACATGGAATCGAACCCGGAACCTCCAGTCTTGTGGCGCAGTGTCTCAGCTGCGGTACCGCTTGCCCGTTGTTAGCTGAATGTTTGGCATATTTCCAACAGAAAATGGTAGTCGTCTCACTTGTTATTCGTGACGATTATATTCGGTACTTAACCTGACATTCTGGGAGCGTCCTGTGACAACTTGTCTCCCAGAGGCTTATGCACTGTGCAGTTACCTGCATATTCGTATACATGGTACAGTATAAAACCTTTGTAATATGTTGTGTGTGGTGAGGTTAGCAACGAGTCTGTAGTTCGGTGTTCCATTTCTGTGTAAATTTCCATTATACGTTACCGTGTCCGGGTACTTTAACTGTGTCGCATGTAGTGTCAATGTTCCACTATTTCAGCATTACCAAACAGAAGTGTTGGTTTCGATACTGTGTTTGGTTGTTCGCACCGTGTGTAAGTGGGCTTCATTACAGACATTTCGGAGGTACAAGCTGTCTCCAACTTCGGGCTCAAAGTGCGTCGAAATTAAGTACCAAGGCAGCCAATTCCTATGAAACCTTGGCAACGCAGAACACTTACATCAGCTACCAACACCAACAAAAAGATAAGCACCAACATTGTACTAACATGGAGGCTTCAAATCAGTACAAACAAAAATGTTTTATTAGGACCTTGTAAGTGAAATTTTGATTTGTCTCTGTATAGAACACAACTCTGCCTAGCTTTCTTCAAAAGACTAATATCGTAGTTTTGGAAGATATGTTACCGCAGGAGGTGTCCAAGTCGTGCATTGAAACTGGGGGTAGTGTTACTCCCACCTTTAAAACACACAACGTAAGCATAGATATTCATGGTGATAGGACGTTAAAAAGTGTAAAAAAATGGCAGTTTCTAGCATCATGGGGCTTGCATAGCGATTTATGAATGCTTGTCCACTTGTTCAGAGTTTATGGGGGTTGTGCATAGAGAGTGACCAAGCGATACCGTAAGCCCTCAAATCAAGTCACAGCTTAATAATGCCGGATTCAGATCTGAAATCCTGACGGGTACCGTGTCACGCGAGAAGACTGTCAGTGTTCCCACTTGATCTGGGAAGCCTTTGTGAACACTTCCGTAATTTTCACCGTGTAGTGACAGTTCGTTCTCGATTCGCGGCAGCAGCAGCAACTTTTTATTTCGTCACCATGTCCAGATTTTTTCTGGGGCCCGACCAGCCTCAAATCTAATTGATACTGCGGGCGTTTGGTCCGAAAGGAAAGCGACCTGATCGTGAAGTTGACCACCATTTCCACCTAGCGCTGAGGTTAGGAATAGCTGAGCTGTGCTTTCGCTCTCAAATGTGGGTGCTTAATTAAACACTGATAATCTACGTTTATGTGTACACTATTCATTTATGCGTAGGTTTTCGAAAGTATGTAAACATGTTAATATTCGATACTGTTATATTAGATATTTAAGCATTATAAAAATATGCATCCTTAATTGTAGGAAAAATATAGTTTCTTCTGGCTCATATTGTTAATCTTTTAAAGCCTAGCGGTAAATTTACGTACTACCCGGTTTAACATTCAAAAATTCTGCATGGTGCTCATATTGCGTTTATGTGTTTTGTATGGATCTCAGAACAAACAGCAACTTTTGCCTTATGAAACATTAACAGATTTTTTTGTAACCAAGGTGGAGAGTGTTTACAGCGCGGTACGCACTGAGTCCTTATATAAAACAGATACGCTTCGTCTTAAAAGGTTAATAATGTAAATGCTATGGACGAGCAACATCTTATAAAGGCACAATGGGTGTTTCATGTGCTTGTTTTAAAAAAGTCGCTTTGTGTCTTCAGTGTCTTTGTTTTATACCCTCCTTTCCTTTTAAATAAAGTGCGGCTCATAATTACATGCATGTTTTATGAACTTCGCCTTTGTTTAAATATAACGCGTATTCCCCTCAGGGTAACGCGAAGGGCTTTGTGGAGTGGATTTCTTTCGCTTGAAAGCAACACACGCTTGTGTCCAAGTAGGGCCCACCGGTGTGATTATCTAACTTGATGCACGAAGTATGTATACTGAAGTCATATTTTGCAGCTTTGCAGTGTGCGAGAGGGCGGTGCGTCTAATAAAGTGCTTAGTAAGCAAAGTGAGATAGAGGGCGATTCTTTGAATTTTATGTGACCGCATGGAGGTAGGTGGTGAACTTGAAGACATGACCGCTCTATCCCCACGGAAGGAGCCCCTGTTACCCCAATGGGTAGGGCGCTGGGTAGGCCCATTTCTGAATTCTTTCTTTCATTTTCATGACTCGACAGCCTTAGTGGAGCTATGCCTCCTCAGAGATGAGGTTTCGGGATTACACTCAGCTAGATACACCACATTCGGTAGGTGTCCTCTGGACAAGTGATCGGCCCGTCGCAGAGACCTCTACCGAACAACGCGCAACACTCAAAAGATACAGACATCCATTCCCACGGCGAGAGTCGAACTCGCAAACCCAGCAATCGTGCGGCCGCAGACCCACGCCTTAGACTGCGCGGCCACTGGGATAGGCGAATTGTTCTCTTAGTGTACTTTGCGTTAAGAACTTCAAACCCCGTATAAGAAAATTCCAGGGGTTCTTCACTTCTCGCTCTTGGTATTTGATGGTTTTTTCTGTGTTAAAAGACATTCAGTGTTCCTTCAGACACAACAGAAGAAAAATATAAGAAGAAAGATCGAGTCTTCACCATTCAACTCAATCGTTTCTCGAATGTTGACTTTACTGATAGATTTTCACAGATTTTGTTTTTCTGGGAAGTGATTGGACTTTGCTCAGCTGGTCCTGTTTTGGACACTTGGGTCGGTGGTTTGTTGTAGGGATTGCAAAAAGTCTTGAATAACGCTAAATTGCAATTTCACAACTATTATAAATACAATATCAAGCAATGTTTATTAACTGGTATGAAACATGGCTGATGTCTGTCTAAAGTTAGCCGCCGTCGAAGCAATTCGAGATGTTTATAATGCCAAATATACAGAATGTAACGCATTTGAACATCCAGTCGACGCTATAAATCTTTTTAATCAAAATGTGTTTATACTATCGCCCCAACGACCCAATCATATGTTCGTTTACAAACAAGCAAAAAACCGAATAATGTTAATGATAGTAATGATAATAATGTGTTAAAATAATTTAACGCATGATTGTACAAAGTATAAAATATAAAATGGTATAAAGATTAAAGACAGGAAACAACACTGAAGGCCGATCCCGGTGGTCATGTGGTCTAAGGTATAGGTCTGCCGCCGCTTGATCCCTGGGGTCGCGGGTTTGAATTCTGCTGAAGGCATGGATGTTCGTTTCTTGTGCTTGATGTGTGTTGTGTAGGTGGCGGCGTCTGTGACTGGCTGATCACTTGTTCAGAGGAGTCCTACCGGGTTTGTGTCTGAATGTGACGATCTAAGAACGTCAAGAATGAGGCGGCCTAGGTTCGAGTTGGGCTGTTCTGCCACGGACAAAATAACACTAAAGAAAAGTGCATTAATATTGTTGTAATGTTCAGTGTATCATAATGTATTGCAGGTGTACTGTCAAGTATAGAACCATTAGACCATATAACTGGTGAAAGTAGGTATATTGCCAGGTAAATATTCAGTTTTCAGGCGCGTTCGCAATTGCGAAAAGCAGCTATTAGCCCCGTAATGTCTGTCTGTCCCTCCATCCGCATGGAACAACTCGACTCCAACAGAACGGATTTTTATGAGGTTAGGTACTTGAATATTTTTCGAAAATCTGTTGAGAAAATTCAAGTTTCAGTAAAATCTGACAAGAATAACGAGTACTTCGCATGAATACGTATGTACATTTATGATAATATCTGGCTGAATTCTCGCTAGAGTGTGAAATATTTCAGACAAAAGTTGTAGAGAATACCAGAACACACATATTATGTTCAATAACTTTTTTCCGAAAATCGCGCCAAGAGCCATACAGGACAGAACGACAGTATAATACGACGCATGCGATTTGCATGGCGGATAACTAAGGCGAGAGTACAGACACACACGCTCAGAATATGTAACACTTATTCCTTTTTCACGGCAACAGTGGTTAGGCGAAGGCGCGCATTGCCTTCTTGTGGTCTCTGAGGTAGGTTCCTGCTGCCTTGTTTATGTCTATTGTTGATTCGTATCAGTTAATAAAAAATAACGCGATAGTGTACTGCCTATGAAAATGGAATTTAGGTTTATTCGTTTTGTATCAAACACACTAGAATCCATCAAACGAATATAAGGGTAAAACACCTTGTGCAAAGGCACGTACATGCCCAGCAGCCACCCGGCCGGCCTTTCGCTGAGAAATCTCCTGTCAACAACTCGCACCGCTCCATGTTTGCGTAAACTAATTAGTCTCTGGGAGCATCATTTGGTATACACCAGGCACACGGTCCGCTCCTTTCCCACACTGCTTATTGTAGAGTTTACAAGGTCCGTGCGTCATATCCAGGCTCTATGTGGATTTATGTATTGCAGGCTACATATGTCGGCATCCCATTTGTCCCGGTTTTTTCTGGGATAGTCTCGGCTTTATGGCTTGTAAAGAGCTGTGCCCCGGCGTACCACAAAATTCCATTCGGGAAGCCAAATATCTCGTGATTTTCCAGGTCATAAATACACGACATTTCTGACAAGGCGTACAAATATTTTGACTTTCCCACAGTTGGAGAAAATATCTATAGGAGTAGGAGAGCCATCAGCCGGCCACTAGCAGGAAGGAACCAGAGAGGGATTGGAAGATGTGTAGATTATAAATTGTAGAGTCTAAAATGTTACTACGAAGGAAAAGTAACGAAAAAGAAATCAGTAAGTGAACTGAAGGTCTGAGTTTGGGCCATATTTTTGTTCTTGGTGTTGCATTAGCTGTTTTATTTTTGCCTCTGTGCGTCATACTTTTTATCTGGGTAGTCTCCTTGTTGTACTTTTAATAAATTACTCAGCATTTTTTATTGTGTGACGGGTTTCAAATCCTGTCGTCTACCCGACCCCACCCCGCACCCCACCTAAGTGTTATTAAGTATCCCTTTTTTTTGTTTTATAAATGGGATCACTATACATACGCCGAATAGAGCTTGGTACCAAAAATGTCGTCTTAAATTCAGACGAAATTTTTGTACGCGCCAGTTCCACGCAGGAAATTAATTTACAGATAAATGGAAAAGTTTCCGACCAACAATTTCGATTTCATGTAGTGAGAACGACGCAGATGTGCTGAGTAAAACGAGACAGCATCGGTGCTTTATCGAAGATATCTGCAAGAAAGGTCTTGGCACGATCCGCACAGAAGAGACGTAATGTCTGCGTTACGGTAGTGAAATCCTTAGATGTCCCATTTGCATCGGTATAACACACCTGTCCTTTGTAAATGCTAGGGCGAAAATCGTGACGTAAAAATGAAATTTTTGAACTGATAGCTTTAGGGGGTTAATATTGTTGAGGTCGATCGCACGCCCTCTCTTTAGTGAAAAAAAAAAAAATTGGTTTATTTCAGTAGATGTGTGAAACTGTGAAGCAGTTACAGATTTGCAGAAAATCGTATGTTAAAATGCGGAGTGCTATTACGTGATGTAAAGTTTCATATTTGGCGTGTTACAAGTGCAGCTAGGATTATTTGGTCGACGTACGTTTGAAGTTCCCACCTACATGTATCCCATATTCTCACACCTTTGTTGAACACCTGTTCGATTGCGACAGCGCGACACGTTTTTTTCAGCAACACACTCCAACTGCTTCCACGGCAAAGCATTTCCAGCTCATTTATTTAAATATTGGGACTAAAAGCTAATCGGCTCTGTTAACTGCAACGTATTAAACTAAAACCCGTGGACCGACACTCGCAGCAAAATGGAAAAAAGGTGGTAGCAGCCGTACCTGGGTCACGCGGAAAGATGTCAGTCTAAAGAAGGGGTGTCCAACATTTTTTGTTAGCTACAACTGTTATTCGAGGCTGGTTCCCGGGCCGCAAGTGTAAAAATCACGATGAGTGGTATACGTAACCACGAACAGTTTTCTATAGTTTTTGTTATATATTTAATTTACAAATGGGGCCGCGGACCGCATAACACAAGCTGGAGGGCCGCGGTTTGGACAACCCTGGCCTAAGGTGATGAGTGGGGCTTTTTCAAGCTGTCTATTTAAGCTTGGACATGTACACGTAGCGCCTCTTTCGTGTAATTTCGTGTAAATCATAAGATTTATGCAAAATCATAGCAGGTATGAAGTGTTGTTTTTTAATACTTCTCTACAAAATATTTGAAAATATTTTTTCGCTTTGATAAGCATTTAACGACTTTTGATCGAGACGCGGCCTGCAAGGCATGTAGGCATGTATTGTGGTCGTTAAAATTGTCAGCTCTAAATTAAAATTGAAATTGCTGGACACGTTTTAACTAATACCCTCCAATAAGGAAAATTCATTTACCAGCGCTCGAATTTATTAATGCATACAAGCAGATAGACTGACTGACTGACTGACTGACTGAGGGGTCGAGTGAATTTTTAGACCTTTAATAAAGTTTATAATGCCCTCGGAAAGTGATTAAAATTGCACCTTCAAGATCTGACATTGAAATGATTCCTAATCCAATACTAGAAGCGGGACGTATTGACGTGTGTGTGTTATTAAACATTCAATGGAACGTAAATGTATCCAGTGTTTCTGTAATTGAAGCGTATATCTGAATTTCAATAAAGTTAATTTCTGTGTTGCATTCCATTCACATGGCCATGCCATACTCTAAGCTTCCGTACAGATAAACCATGACCGAAACCATAATGCCATTTGGTTGAGTAGTGCTGTTTGCATGTTGACGTTTACGGGCAGAAGTGAGTGTTCAAAATGAGGTGAAGAGGCAGGGAGCTACAAAGAGCGACAGCCACGTACTGCTGTGACAAACAGAATAATTTAGTTGCTTGAATCCGACCGTACATTTTACCCACTACAACTGACAAGTTCTCAGATCCTCACCTGTGTCTGTTGGAGCTGCTGTGTCTTCATTCACAGTGCTCCATCCCTTCTACCTTTTACTGATGTCTTCAGTTTCGTCTTTATTACTTTCCGGGCTGATGATCCTAATTATTCTTTCGATACTTTCCTGGATGAGACGATCCCAGCGTCGGCAGCAGCACCAGCATTATTTTCTGTCGATTTTACGTGACTGAAAATTGCCTTCAGTCTTCTTGCGTTAACTAATGGCTTTCTTTATGTTGTTCGTTCCGTGCATTGTCGATGACCAATTCACAACACTCAACCAATAAAATGCACAATTATTTTCTTTGGGTATTTATATTATATTAAACTCTGAGTATTCGTACATGTTTCAGTCCACGCGGGATCATCATCAGGGAACAAGTATCAAGTAATGTAGCATGAAACTTAATTGCTAATTACCAAATTAATTTTTGTGCAATATTATGCGATACTTTTTCCGTGATGATGATCCCATGTGGACTGAAACGTGTACGAATACTCAGAGTTATAACACAGTATGAATATCTAAGGAAGAGCATTGTGCCTTTTTTGGTTGAGTGTTGTGAATTGGTTAACAATTTTCTCGTAATTTATTTTGGTAGTAACAGAGAAGACTGAACACCTTGTGGGCTGAAATGTTACTTTTCAGTATGTTTCTATTTATCTGTGCAAAATTTACATCACAATTACAATGTGAGTGCATAGCACGAGAGGCAGTGTAGATAGCCGGTCATTATTTTATTTATTCAGCTTTCATAAATGTCATAACATCTTTGTTTTCATTAAGGTAATTTAAACATAAAATATTTTTTAGATGTTGGATTCAAAAAGCATGTGTTTGAGTATCCAGTCTTTTGGAATGGAAGGCCTTCATATTCAAGTGTCAACGAGTCCATTCGTCTTTGGCTCCTGGACCCCTAAATATGAAGACATTACCATCGTTCGATACGTCTGGCACCATTAACCCGGCCACACACCATTACAACTAACAAGACCGAATCCATACCCTGTTTTGAATGGCAGATTAATTTGGAGATTTTTAATTCTGCAGTGAATCTTTATAAATCGTAGAGTAAACACATTCGGAATTTCAAATGGCTGTTTCTGTAATCTGATTTTGGAGACAGCAGTTTGCAGAAAGTAATTCTGTTGTAAGTTTATAGGCCTGTTTATAGTTCTACCATTAGCAGAGTGTCTTTAGGGATATTGTCTTCCCAGAATCCATTTCTGAAACACGTGCGGGCTTGATGGAGACCCTCAGACATTCTTACGCTGGTACCGTGCCTTCGAATTATTAACACGGAGGCGAGGCCTTAAATCCTCCGTAATTATGGATTTTGATGAGGCCATTCTCTTCACAAAGTCACAGTAACTTACGCCATGGAGCAGAGTCATTTAGCGAGGCAAGAAATTCACTGATTTTTATGAGAAACGAAGATTCATTACTTTGTCAAAAAATCCCGCTGTTGGACCATATACTGAGCCAGATGAATTCAGTTCTTATAAACTCCATTCCTTAGAAGTCCAAATTGACATAGTCGTCTGTTCCCAGGTTTTCAATGGATCGCTTCCCTTTATTTCTTCCGACAAAATTTAGTATTTGTTTCCTACATTCCCCTACGCGTGGTACGAGTAGTTCATGATAAATGCATGAAGTCCGATTACAGAGGAAAATGCGATTTTGGGTCGAATGAGAATAATTAATGGTTCGTCATGGCTGCTCAAGCTAAACGTGACATGTGACACACATAACGTTCTTACTGTTGAACGGATACGAACGACGCTACTAAAAAAAGCTGGACACCATTTTATTGACAAATTCTATGACATTCCGCATGTTTGCCTGTCATTGCCAAACAGAAGAGAAGTGGTGTTCACATCCAACACACTGGAGTAAGGTTTAAAAAATGCATCCATTGTGTTTGTCCCATAAGGGCTCGAAAACTATAGTGTTTGCCTAACTTCTATGCTAAGACACGATGTATTTTTAATTTCGGTATTGCTTCCCCAGTTGTATCTGAACAAACTGATTTAATTAATTTCCTGTCTTTGTTTTTATAAAAATAAAATGCTTGTAATTACAAATGGGGTGCCAACGAATCAAGTGGAGATTTTTGTGGCATCTTCTCTGTACCTGCTACGTAAGCCAGTGTTGTAGAGCACAGTTTCGTGAGCCTGGATCTTCGAGATTTCGACCTTTCATAACCGTTTCCTAATAGTCGGTGTAAAACCAAGCGAATGGCGTTTCGGCTTTTCCCACTCTTCTGTTATTGCAGAGATCACTCTCAGCTCAGTTAAGCTCTGTCTCTGGTTGAGCGTGGTTGACGGCCTTCCTGCTTTAGGGAATGAGATCAACCTTCAATTATTTAATGTAATTTGTGATTCTAAAATATGTTTGTTTTTGTATTATTTCGTGCCTTTTATGCGCTTTGATATTACTATGTGCTTTTATTACTGGCATTTCGTCAGTTCTTGCAAACACACAGGCTTTTACATTGAAAATTAATTTTGATCTTCGTGACTTTGCTGTTCGTGATGGTATTAATGGTCTCAATTAATTAGAATATTGAGACTGTGCTGTATGAACACTGATGTATTTCCTTTCGTCAGAAGGCCAGTAACTCCAAAAAACCCACGCTTGCCTTAAAAGTTCAGTGACTCATATAGTCAAGACAGGACCATACTCCACTATTTATGCAAACCTAAGGTTCGTTACCCTGTTGACAAAGACCCTCCACTTACCTCTATCCTGAGGAAGATACGAGTCCCGTCCATCATACGTCCTTCGTAATACAAAATTCTCTTCCTAACATGCCATGGAGGCACACACAGGCAGTAGGGGTATAATTCTGCAATTCCTAATCTGGACGCTAGGTGAAGGTGGTGGCGAATGGTCAACGCCACGCCCCGGACGCTTCACCCCCGGGAAAGAACCGACACCCATTGAACAAGAGCCTGGGTGGACTTCGCGCCGGTCTGGACAGGTGCGGAAAATTTCGCCCCAACCGGGCTTCGAACCCCGAGCTGTCCAGTCCGTGGCAAGTCTCTATACCGATTGCGCTATCCCGGCTTCGTGTTCCGTCTTATTCGTTTTGAAATTATTCTTCCACCTGAGCCTCTGTGTTTCCCATGTGGCCTCATCCCAGCAGGTCTTCTGATAAAATTTGTTTCTCATATTTCACATATATGCTATCTCGCGCATCTTGGTAACTTTATCCTGCAAATGTTTGGTGAAGAGTAAAGTTACTGAATTTCTCATTACGCAAATCTTCCCATCTTCGTACTACGTCTTTCGTATGCCCAGATATTCTCCTCGGTATTTTGTTCCCAAATACTCTTAAATCCTAACCTTCCGTTAGCTTACCGGATGAAGTTTCATAAACGTAAAAATCAACCATAAAAATTACAATTTCATATACTTTAATGGCGTGCAGAAGTAAATAACTTCTTATTGTATTCTTTAGTCGTGGGTTACTAAAACCGTATCAATCAAACCACTGATTCCAACGTTGAAATATTCATTATTTTCTTAATACATGTACTTTTTCGTCAGATACTCAAAAATATACTATAATTTACGTGTATGTAGTTATTGCATGATGTACTATCTGGATGCGTGCAGAACACACTGTAGCTGCAGCGGGTAAAATCGTGACGTGTGTGACACATGTCGTATCAAAGTGTGACATACATTGTGAACAGTAACTGATGATTGTGTTCTGTAACTGATATCCGCAGGCACTGTGAAGCGGGAGATGGGCTGTGCTGCTAGACGTGCTTTTATTGACAGCTTCATCGTGAACAATTCGGTTGTGACATGCACAGACAAACCTCTGCTTTTTGTAGGTTGCGTTTATTATAGTTACATTTTGAATCTATTGCATTAGTATAATGAATGCGTTCTTTGCCGCTTTGCCACTTGCCATTGTACTGACCATATTCGTAATGCGTTGTCGGCAGAACATCAGTGTTTGTAGTTTGTATTCGAGATTCGTGGTGTAGTACTGCTACTACTATTAAGTGCTGGTAGTACTGCAGTTAGGCCTACTGTTACTGTCAAAACAACGACCATAAATAGTGCCACTACCACCAGCACAGCAACGACCACCAAAAACCACTGCAGTCGCTGCTGCCGCCGCCGCCTCCACCACCACCACCACCACCGCCGCCGCCGCCGCCGCCACCACCACCGCCGCCGCCACCACCACCACCACCGCCGCCGCCGCCGCCGCCACCACCACCACCACCACCACCGCCGCCGCCGCCGCCGCCACTGTCGTCTACTCATGAGAATACAGTTGACCTGCACAAATTCGGTGGTGGGTTACTGGTCACGAACTCGGCTTTGCTTGGCGCACACCGCTGCCAGGTCAACTGCGAACTCCAGTCAGTAACTGTATTCGCCACCGCCGCTGCAAACATCACCACCACCACCACCACCACCACCACCACCACCACCACCACCACCACCCCCACCCGCACCGCCACCACCGCCAACCCCACCACCACCAACACCACCACCAACCACCACCACCACCACCACCACCACCACCACCACCACCACCACCAACAACAACAACAACAACAACAACAACAACAACAGCAACAACCGAGCGAGTTCGTTGAAACGGTATTGTTACTGATCTGTAATCAGGAAGTGTTCAGTTCCAGTCTGGTCTGGGAGACCAAATATTATGAGATTTTGCATAGTTTTTCACATAGCCTCTAGACAGAAATTGGAATGGTACCTTAAATTAGACAAACGCCGCATTCTTTCGTAACCTTTGCATTTGTTATTTGCTCGAAGGATCGAAAGGAAATTTGCGGACAAGCTGGCCTTATTGTGAGTCCTTGCGAAATGGTAATTCACAAAGTGTTACACAACGTATGTACCGAGACTTGTAGTTTTTGAGTTTTGTCACCCTTAAGGGGCACAAGGTGTCAGCTGGTCAAAGCATAGGCATCTCGTTGTTGCAGTAGGTGTTCGAAGTGGCTTCCGTACATTTCAGCAGACAGCAGTGCACCCCACGCCATTCTCTAGAACACGCATTCATACGCTGGCGTCGACCATTGTCACAGGTGCCAGAAATCGTCGATAATGCTAGGAAAGACTGCGAAGGCCTGCTGTTTCAAATTCCCGTACATAAAAAAACATCGGATTCAGATCTGATCGACGAGGAGGCCATGCAATAGGCCCTCCGCATTCATGGTCCTTGATAAAGCATGTCGCTTTCAACCACTGTCAGACAAAAAGGATCAGGGCGTTCTACATGAATCACTCCGTATATTAATGTTATGGAATACTACAGGCTTTTACTGCAGCTAAATGCGAAGGTGGATCCGTTTTTCTGGAAGGGGGGAGGGGTTATATCTTTTAAAGGATCGCTGTTTTATCGCCATTTCGGAATCTTTACTGTCGACATTTTGAGGGCGAGGTCATTACCTAAAGCAGCATCTAAGTTACATAAGGTCTTTTCCATTTTGACGAAAATAAAGAAATGCTGACCTCTGGGCCCGTGAAGCGTACTGCAGTAATGAAACTACTCACTTATCCTTGCAGTTATGTAACTTACGTACGTATATTCGTTTATATTCCCGTGATAGCAGTATTCTCATTTTATCGTCTGTTATGATCGTCTTATACCCAGACGGCGAGAAACGGAGAGAAAAAGGATATAACGTTACAGAATATTATGTTTCCATTTCAAAAATTTCAGTGATAAGTAAAAGAAGGTGTCTTTGAATTTGTTGGTTTCATTTACTATAAAGTCATAAATAAGACATTAAGAGTCCGAAGAGTCACTGACACCTCTATGGTACATGACTTGAGTCTTTCCATTCACATTTAAACGTAACAAGAATGTAAATAAAAGAATAAGAGCTTTTCATTTAACATGAGCTGATTTAGAACACTTTCGTCTGGCCATTCACATTAGCCTTGTCATAAGGTACGGCTTCACATCCAGTCACAACGAAACCCACAATTGTAAGGTTGTGGCGTACGGAGAGCACATGCAGACGCAAAATGCTGAGTGCCTGAATCCCAATAATATAACTTGCATCTGACATGTCGCTGGAGAAGAATGGAGAAGATTAGTTGAACCGATCGTATGAGAAATGAAAAAGTATTGCACAGAGTCAAGGAGGAGAGGAATATCCTACAAACAATAAAAAGTAGGAAGGCTAAGTGGGTTGGTCACATCTGGCGTAGGAATTGTCTTATAAAACACGTTATTGGAGGAGAAAGAGAAGGAAAAATAGAAGTGACGGGAAGACGAGGAAGAAGACGTGAGCAGCCACTGGATGACCTTAAGGAAAGGACGTGATACTGTAAATTTGAAAAGGAAGCACTAATCGCACTCTGTTGGGAACGACGGTTTGGAAGAGGCCATGGACCTGTCGTAAGACAGACTACGGAATTAATTATGAACGTTCATCTCTAACCGTGGAGACCCGGGTTCGGTTCCATTCCAGTCGATGTTGGATTTGTGATGTTCAAAGTGGCACTGGGATGGATTTTTCTCTGTGTACTTGGTATTCTCCAATCAGTATCATTCCACCAATGTTCTGTATTAATTCACTCGTCTATCACCGAACCTATATAACCTTAGTAACCGAAAGCGTCGTTAAATAACACTTGAAATGAGTTTATGCCACGTTTCGTGAATATCCTTTTGTAAAAAGTGTTGTTAGGAAGACAGACGCACATGCGGAAGGAGATGTGTACAAAGAAGCAAGTGCACACGTCCAGACACGATTGTATCGTATGGCTGTCTTTCTGTGTCAGAAAGAAGAGACATTTCTACAGCTGAAGCTGTCTTTGAAATACAATGTCCCCTAGTCAGATCTGGATCCAGAATAAAGATTCTGTTCAATTTAGATACTTTTGGCAAACACTGGTAACATGTCTGTGTCCTTTATTGGTGTCTTGTGTGTCTGAGAGAACCATTCTCTCAGTCCGGGTGACAGTCGTACCTGCTACACGATTGTTCTGCAGCAGTTCCTGCGTTCTTCCTTTATTCTAGCTTCAGTGAAGTGCGCTTCCTGCTTAGTACGAAGACTGAGTGGGTCGTATAACAGGGGAAAAATCTCCTTTACCGCATTCCTGTCCGAATAGAAAAAGGATAGGAAATGTCGCAGAGCGTAACGGTTCTGATGCCTTAGCTGTTTTATCGTCTCCAGATTTTAAATTCGTAAGTTTTTTCAAAAAATCGCTAAAGGTGCGAATGTTTTAAGTGTACTTTACCACTTTTTGCACAGAATACATTGCAGACCTTCGTTTCTTACAAACAGCTTTGAAGTCGATTATAATCGATATCGCAGGAAACGAGATATCGTATTTCTTGTACTTTTCTAGATTCCTATGTTTAGATTGCCAATTTTTCTTCTGTCTCAGCACGTACCTACCTCGCAGACAACACTCAATTATAAAGACCAATCACGGTGAGATATTATTATAAATGGACGTAGGTCTTCGTATATAGTGCCTGTGATTTGCTTCTATCCGAATTTAGGATGTGTCAACAAATTGTGGTACAATCCAAAATGTGAGACTTCACGAATATTTGCCCAGTGGGAGTCGCGCTGTTCCGTTCATGTAGACAGACGGACGTAAGGACGGAGAGACATGAGGATGCTAATACAGTAGAACCCGGTTACAACGACATCGTTTTATACCAGGGCTGTGGAGTGGGTACATAAAACCTCCGACTCCGACCCTCGACTCCTCAATTTTTAAATCTCCAACTCCGACTGATACTCCGACTCCTACTCCGACTCCGACTCCTCAATTTTTAAATCTCCGACTCCGACTGATACTCCGCCTCCTACTCCGACTCCTCAATTTTTAAATCTCCGACTCCGACTGATACTCCGACTCCTACTCCGACTCCGACTGATACTCCGACTCCGACTCCGACTGATACTCCTACTCCTACGCCTACTCCTTCATAAAAGCTCAGTATTTATTATACAATAATGGTAAACCTACTGAAGTTATAAATTGTATCATAAGACATTTCATCACCACCATGTGAATAATCAGGCTGTTTTTTAGACTAATAACCTACATTTAAATATAAGTGTAATGGCTATTGTAGCTACTATCTATTTAAGATTTTATATCGATGTCGGAGTCGGTACATTTTTACCGACTCTGACTGCGACTCCACCCAAAATTCCTTCCGACTCCCCGACTCCACAGCCCTGGTTTATATGACACCTCGCTTATAGATTCGGATATTCTGTGGTACTAATAAATTCGTCACTGTTAACCGTAACATACTGCTCGGTTATAACGACAGTCGTTTATAACGACACAAAATATTCAGTCCCTTTTGTGACGTTATAACCAAGTTCGACTCTATGCTCTCTCCGCAATGCTTTGGGAACGATACCAAAAGAAGAAAAATAGTAATTATTAGCATGTAAATATTTTTTAAGTATTCTAATTAATAACCAGCCCTATGGAGCAGAATCCTTGGTAACATGACAGCCGTTCAGCTATCCAAACCGTTACGCGCTATCGGAATCCCGTAATCCGTTAGCCTGTCTAGAGCAGCGCGCCATTGTTTCCTGTCCTGACCCAGATTAATCCTTTGTGGCGAATTGCTGTGAGCTGGACTACAGAGGTTCAATTCCCGCCACGGACAGTTTATTATCAACGCTCCTCTGCTTCCGGGTCGACTCTGCAGCCAACCAAACTCCAATACACAGGCTATCGACCATCCTTTCCGCGAGAGTAACGCAGCCGGAGCATGAAAGTGACGTTTCGTCTCTATGTAATACCAAAGTCAGGAATCCTTTGAACTCTAGCTTTACTCCGCCATGTATTGTTGCCTTAAGACAGGGATAGCCGTAGCATTTGCCTTGCAGGAAATACTTGGAGTGCCAGGTTGGTTGCAGTCCAAATTTCTGTTAGTGTTGCACTTGGCAGCAGCGCGAACACTTCACTGGTGACGATGGCTCATATACTGAGGGATTAGATGCATTCGGGTTTTTATTGCGGCTTAATGGCTATTCCTTCTTTATTGACTGTCAGAATCGATATTGCCCCAGAGCTACGATTTGCTCTTGCAATAGGAATAGATTATCGGTAAGCATCTGCCGATATTGGCAGCGGGGGATTGTTGTACAAACACCAGAGTGTGTCGCTTAGGCCGACAACTCCAATATCTTTTCCTCCCTAAATATACTTCTCATCTGAAAGTCTTAATGTATTTTACTCTACCTTGTGTTTCCTTTTCTCCGGTGTCCTTTGGCTTTCGTCAATCTTCACGCTGCGTTATGCCAGCCCAAATATTACTACTTCTTCCCATTTCTTATGCCTTCTCTCTTTCTTGTTTCTTTGTTGCTTCTTTCCTTACTTCCTTTCCTACTCTCTCTCTCTCTCTCTCTCTCTCTCTCACGTACATAGAGGAATTATGTGGACATCAGATATGCGAACGTAAAGTACGATTACGGCAGAATTTGCGATGCATCAATTCCCAGTGGAAGAATACATGCCATAGTTGCATTATTTAATAAGTAAAGTAAATATTTTAGATCTTATATAGAAATCAGGGGACGGAAGAAGATTATGTGCTGGAGTATTTTAATATTACGGGTACCCGCTTGATCGAATATTTTTATCAATTTTTTAAAATCCTTGTCATATTGAGATTGTATTGCCTGGCGATGATTTAGAATCTTCACCGGGAAATACTACAAACAAAGCATTCCTAGTGAGATTTTCCATGATTTTCCTCATTAGTTTCAGGCAGTATGGGACACAAGTCCTTGGAACGGGCTGTTATTGTTTCCTTTCAAATTGTTTATATACATCTTCGAAATATACATACTCTTTGAGAGTTAATTTTACACTGAAGAATTCTGACTACTAATCGAAGAACATTAAAAGCATTATGGCTAGCTAAATGACAGAATTAAGCTGGCGGTGAGCCCATTTGGACACAAGTTTAGAACCCCATTATTTTATAAGTGTCTAGTGAATAAGATTGCCGTCGAACAGAGCTAGCCTGTGTGTGTTGTGCATCGCAGTCTGTTCTCGACAAGCTACATGTTTCGGCGCAAAACGGTCGTCGTCAGGCTTTATATAAAAATATAAAAGGACGTAAATTATGTTATTGTTACGTATGTGCGTTTGTTGTGAGATTTCACCATTACACATTTCATTTACAATGCTTAGGCCTGTATATATTTAAACTTTCTTTGTCGTAGGTAATTTTTTTTATTTATTAGTTGCGTTTTCAAGCTATGAGACCTAAATGTGAAACAAACAATTATCTAATATTATGGTAAGAACTGATTAAAAACTTTTTCTGTGTTGCTTTTATATAATCCTCTCTATTCTGCGTGGTGCGCTTGTGATGTTAATCTTTCATTTATTCTTCCTGACTTTCACTTGTGAATGGATGGCGTTTTAGAAGGATTTATCGATTATGTTGAAGTAAACAATCCCGATGGCCGTGCGGTATCAGGCGTAGGTGTGAAGCCGCTCGATTTCTGGGATGGCGGGTTCGAATTCCGATGAGGGTATGGATGTTCGTCTCTTGTGTTGTTGTGTGTTGTGTAGGTAGCGGCCCCTGCGACGAGCTGATACTCGTTCAGAGGAGTCCTACCGGGTGTTTGTGTATCTAATCGTGTGTGATCTAGAAGCCTCTATAATGAGGCGGCCTCGGCCGATTTGCACTGTTGTGCTACAAAAAAAAAGTGTTTACTATTTTCGTGACTTTCTGCTGTCAAAAGATTTCGTAATTAATTCTCGTTTTTAGATAAGGAGACTTCTATGCAAGTTGTCCCGTTATGTGTGTTTGTTTGTTTGTTTGTTTGTTTGTTTTTACCTGTTTCTAGCGCACGCACCGACTTAACATTTGTTTTACTTAGATAAGATTTTCAGGACGATAGTGAAGTCTAATTTTAAGACAGAATAAACGGTTAAATGCGGACAGATTACTCTCCTTCAAAGTTAACGTAAATGCTATAGACATTGAGATAAGGCACCAAGAATTAGATGTTGGTTGCTGGATTCCAAATTCGGACTGTTCAAATTCGATCCGAACTAAACTTCATTTCAGTCGCGCAGAAAGGGCGGTTTTGTCGCCAGGCAACCGCAGTTCAAGATTAACCATTGCTTTCCTTTTTACGCTGACTGTGCAGGACTCCCTTCGCGGACTTTTTGTATCAGATCGACGGTGATGAAGTGGGAGGAATATATACGTGTATACCGTGAGTGCGAGAGATGACAAATGAAGTACATTTTTGTCGGAAAACGTGAAAGGGACTTCTTAATGGACCATTGCATAGAGGGGAAGATAAGATGGTTCTTAAAGAAACAGGGAGTAAGGGTGCTGGTTGTGGCCGCCTATTGTGAATATGGTCATGGCTTTGGGGTTTCGTAAGTGGCAGCGAAGCTCTTGACCATCTGATCGACGCTTCGCTTCTGAAGAATAACTCTGCCCCGGGTAGTCCTCTTTTTCCGATCATACAGCCGTTTAGGAACTTTCGCGAAACAAATGCGGACGTCGGCTGTTCGCTGCGTCATGTCTGTGTGTCTCTCCCGCCATGGAACAGTGCGTCTCCCTCTGAACGGATTTTCATGAAATTTTATATTTGGGATTTTTGCTAAAGTTTTTCGAAATTTTCTTATTTTTGTTAGAATCGGGCAAAAACAACAGACATTTTACATGAAAATCTATTACCATTTCTTATATCTGACAGTTTAGTAAGTAAGTACAAGAAATACGACACAGCCAAAGAGGCCAAAGAAAATGTTGATCCAAACATAATATCGCGCCACATAGATGCAATTTTCTTGCGGTATAATCGTGGCAAAAATTCAAATATACAGTCATTTCAAAATTGATTGTTCCATACTTGATTACATGATATAATATGGCGCAACATAGATGTATTTTTGTGGTGTGATGTAATAACGCATTGCGTTTTTCTTTATATTGTTACGTCGCTTACATATGTAACTAGTGATTTATTTTTTCTGCATTATTAAGGGGAGTACAAACATTCAGTCGTAATATTTAATATTTGTTGCTTATATTTGATAGTACGAAATGTGTTATATAGATTATGACTGTAAGTTAAATATTTATGAATATTATTTGTATGTGAATTGTCACAAAATATTTCGACTAGATGAAACATGCCAAAATGAAGGTAGGGATATAAATAATGGGATCTTCAAAGAAATGCAATACGAAATAATAACGAACCCTAAAAGTATTAATAAGTTTTTATAACATATCAGCAGTTGCGAACTGTAACAAAAGGTGTTGTCACAGCGGATTATATGGTAAGACTATCGGAAAAGGATCAAGGATTTGAAGATATGAACAAACCTCAGTGTTACATTGTACGAATATTGCTGTTTATTCTGAGGGTGTAGTGAGAATGTCCGTTGCAACAGGGTGTCCTTTTGGGTCCAGTGTGTAGCCGCCGGATGGAAGATGAATGAAAATACAGGGCTTTGATGAAATTATAATTATCAGGTTAAAACCGAAGTACGCTTGGGTAAAATATTGTCCCAGTGACACCTTCCACTATAAAAATCATACGGACTCCCCTGGGAACTAACCCGGTCATCCTAATCGAGAACCCGCCTGAACAGTAGCAGGGCTGCTCATCCCCCCTCTGCACCTTGACTTCACATACACATACCACAGTTGTGTGTGTGTGTGTGATGTGAAAAAGAGAACTTTATAGTGCTGTCCAGTAAACAGCAGATTGTCTTGAATTATATGGCCTCTCTGGAGTAAATTCCCAATGTTAGTAGAACTTGAAGATATAGCCTATGGGCCTATTATTTATTGAAAAGCAATATCAGATATGCCGTATCCCTATTTGAATGTACGTATTATATTTTAGATGTTTTTGTGTTATACAGTTCTAATTGTCCTAATTAGATTAGTCATGTCTCTTGTTTCAAGTTCACTTAGGTCTACATTTTATCAGAGCACGTCACTCGCATTCTGACAACCAACGTTTAAGAATTTTGGGGCTCGATATTTTAATAACGGCGCTATTCCGGTGTTAATAGTAATTCATTACATGGTCCAGGCTACCGGTCGTGAACACCTGCTAGTCGAAGCAAAGGCGACACTTCAGTGCTCACTCTATTGGGACGTATTTTTTCTCGTGCTGTAAGTTTTTTATATTGATTCATAGCATAGCAGTATTCCAGTGTTCTGGTTCTTCTCTGCTACGGTATTGGCATATCGGGCCGTTCCGAGGCCACACAAACTGCCTCCCTCCGTTATTTCATAGATCTTCCAAATATAAGCCTGCATGTAATTTTACAGTCCAACTTTTTTTTTCGGCGGTCTGTAGTCCTCCATTCTGTCCGCATTCGCTCTTCTCTCCATCTTATAACTCTGTATTTCTTCCACGATACTTGGTATTACTTGGCATTCCTTTGATTGCCGCAGGAAGAAGATTTCTGGTGGAGTGGAGATGTGCAGCATTAGAGGGTTGTGATTGATAGGCTTCACCCTTCCACATCTTTCCGCCACCCGTCCTATACGAGTAAACAGGTCCGTGGGCTACAGAACCTCTGCCATGAATACACACCCAGAATCTTCATCCGGTAACCAGATATGGAGACACAAATTAATGACAGCAGTTGCTGAAATCTTTGTTCATTAATGCTTCAGTTTTTCAAGAATTTCGTGTCTGCAGTAACCCTAAATTTTATCCCGTTAAGCCACATATAACTCTGCCTTGTTCAAGCAGAGAATCACGAAATATGATGTGGCTTTATCAGAGACAAAAGGCTCAGAAATGTCACCGCATGGGCTGGAAGGATATAAAGCTTAGAAATAAACTTTGGTTTATGTGGTGGTAGACCATAATTTCCGGAGCCAACAAGCATTTTATAGGTAATAATATAAAGAAAGAAATATCGTAATTTAGCGCAACGGTATCCCCTGTCCAACCCCTTTCTTCAGAAACTCTGCTAAATTTCGATCATCCGTCCTGCACTCCCTTCCCCACCCTGTCTACCGCGTGCCTGTTTGCAGGACTTAACAGGCGAAAATTGTTTTTCTGTGTACCCTACGTGTTGTCTGTTTTCACGCGCTGTTTATGTACTTGTTCAGGAACAAGGGCGCCAGATCACAGCCTGTGCAATAAACTTAGAGGACAGGGGACACTCACACATTCCACTACGTTCACATTTGGTGCTGAAAACCTTGTTTACATTATTGAGTGCCAATTAATATCTAGAGAAATGATCTTATGATTATGAACTTCGGGTTCAAGCAACGCACAGTTCTGAGAGAAATTTGTGTTTAATAGAGCCTTGATATATTGGTGCCAGTTTTCAGACACAGTTACTCCAGCTCTGATTGACGTACTCCATGGAACAGGGATGTTGCTGAGAAGGTAGTACTTAGTAAACGATCTAACGAAGAAATTCGCCTTAATTGACGGAACCCGGAAGCCCCGTACTGTTTTCGCAACAACTGATACCTCCTCCGCTAAGGTATGTAAATCCAGCACACGCAGTTACACACAAATGATTTAAGATCTACTTTAATATTATCGTCTCATCTAGGCCTAGTGTCCCGATTTAAAACATGATGCATTTCAGAGCTGAAACAATCAAACGACAGAGCTAACGAACTGGTGCTGAGAATTCATCTGCTGTGTGGTCTTGTGGATATATATGAATTTAAGGTCTGCAGTGGGCAGAAATGTCTAAAATTATCACGTGTGTGTGCTTGTAGATGCGTGCATGGAATCCACATACCTTAATAGGAGTCACTGCATTTTGTTACACAGCAACATTAAAACCAGTGAGCACACAAAATAACGTTGCTTACAGCTATTGTGGACTGCGGTGAGCAGGGGGTAAACCAAGGGTTCTATACGAGTGTGATAAGAAAAAGAAATATCTATGCTGTGGGGGATGGGTGATTGCACTACGGTTCGTACAAGAGATGGTTAATGCAGAACTAACTGCCACTGGACAATTTATGTGTTTCAGTAAATATTTACTAAAACTCGCAATCTTCACGCTATCGAATATTTGCAAACTTAGTTGAATATTATTTATTTGTTTTATTGGTGGTGCATTATGTACGAGTTCATAAGTTCCGTAGGGAGTTATTTCTCCATTGTTCATTGAAAAAAAGGTGCAGAAAGCGTATACCTAATTACATGAGGCGGAATCATTGCTGTTATAGTGAGATCGAGGGAGTATGGAGGACGACACTTATTAGTTGATCCGGTATAGTTATACATTCTGTTTTGTTGTAACCTTGATTTAAATTTCCACACTTTTGCTACCAAGGTTGCGGGTAAGTTCACAAGTGATTTGTGTTTTGAATGCAATTGGTGCAATTTTTGAGGTTCTGATGATCTCTAAATCAAAACTTATAAACGTAAATCCCCGTGCACGCCATGTAGGTGTATGGAATACTGGATATATAGCTTCAGTCATTCGGCACTGGAAGGTGGTGAATAGTCAGGTAAGGCCTGAACCACATTTTGCCCGCGAAAAGATTCCGATACCCATGGAAAAATGTTGAATATACGAAGTAAACGAAGTAACATATCGTCCAGGGTTCACGAGATTGGCTTTGACTTTACTAGCATGGAGATCAGACACCCTACGCACGATGACAAGGTCAAAGTCTTTCTCTTGAGTCACTAATAATACGTAGTCCTAACAGCCGGAGTCTGTAAGTCTCAGATCTCCAAAAGCACTGCAGTTCTGATACCAGCGTTAAGTTCGTCCTGGTTATGCCATTTTGAGACACGTTTTCAGTTGCGAAAAGCGGCTGTTAGCTTCGTTTTGTCTGTCTGCATGGAACAACTCGGCTTCCACTGGACAGATTTTCGTGAAATTTTGTATTTGAGAATTTATCGCAAATCTGTTGAGAAAACTCAAGTTCGATTAAAACCTGACAGTAGTAACGGTTACTTTACGTGAAGACCTGTGTATATTTATGATATCTCGCTGAATTCTTCTTAAAATCAGAAATGTTTCAGACAAAAGTTGTAGAGAAAATCAGAACACACATTCTACGTCCTATAACTCTTTTCCGAAAATCATGTCATTTATGAAATAATGTGGAAAAATATGGTAGAGCCAGACAAACTACAGGTGACTATATAACACGGCGCATGCGCTTGGAATGCTGGATAACTGAGGCTACAGACTCGCACTCAGAATGTATAACACATATTGCTTCTTCACGGCAACAATGGTTATGCGAACGCGTCTCGATTTCACGTTATAGTGCATTGCCAGTCCTGTTGTAAACTCGCAAACGAATGAGAGAAAAAGTAAGCCATGGCTTCTGCGCTTTGCACACTGTGTGGCTTTTGGTTTAAATTTGTTTTCTCATATCAAAAGCTTTACGCCAACCCGGAAGAGTTCATGAATACAGCCTTGTGCTGCGTTCTGACAAAATAAACACACATGGACATTACGCACTTCAGTTGTTAATGTAAATTTGAGTACATTTCGGACACCAACGCTTCTGAGGTCTGTTTAACAGGGTTAGTAGAGTGGCGGAGTGGATTGTGTCGCCAGCCCGTGCGCCTGTGCCTCAGAATTATTGTCCATATTTTGGATGAGATTACATGTGACGAAACGTCCGACTGCTGAAGATGGTCGTGTGCAGTGAGTGTTTAATGGTTTGGGGAACGTCTGAATGACAGCATTACTAGGGAAGTTAGTTCGTCTTAAGAATTTTATCAGTAGCCAAACTTAAGTGTTATGGCCTCTCAAGAAGAATGAACGCAACTTCTCGATTGATCGGTAGCCTTGGAACTGGAGCAGTAATTTTACACCTCTGGACATTTGTTTACAAATCTTCACCAGAGTCATTTAACGAAGAGCAAAAGCAGAAAGATTAAATTGAAGTCGTAAGGGTAGGGTAGTTTGTAACTCAACTGAAAATTTTCCTCAACTTAATGTCCGTGTTTGTAAGCAGAGTTCTAAGGAAGTATCTTCCTTCGACTAAACGTTAAGTGAACTAGAGAAGTTTTCACTGTGAATGGGAAAATGTTGTATATTGCAGTCGCTTAGAAAAATGGTGACTTGCTAGTTAAGTGTATGGCACCTGTTGACAAAATGTAGGCACGCTTATATATATATATTTGCGTGTGTGTCTATCTTACATATAGTCTTGGTAAAATTATTAAAATTTAGGTTTCTTTTGAATATACATTGCTCTGTCAAAAGTGAATATAAGAAAGTTCGAAACTAAAATGAACAAATATACTCCCATATTTATTTGATTATATTGCCTAGATTTTATATAAAACATACAACGTAGATTATAAATTTCGTTGCAGAATCTTTTAAGCAGACACTTAGGAGACGTAATAATTCTTTCTCTGAAATTTTAGTGAGCATTTGTGTTCATATATGGTTTAAAGTGAAAAACTCGATATTTTCCCAGAGCTGTGGTTGGTTCTGACAAGAAGGGGCAATTTCCTGAGCTTCCATTAACGGAAATAAATTCATAATTTTTATGTTTTGTGTTTTCTGTGAGATAGGAAGTAAAGTTTTTATGTATTGTTCATATCAGCCCCACCTTTTAAAAGATCTTTCACGAATCATGAACTTCTAATTCTTAACAGCAGGCCTAAACAATAAATGAAGAGAAAGTAGGTAGAGTATGGCAGTCAACGAAGGGTGACTCGGTTAATTTACATCATCTTGAACGACGTGGTTAAAGAAAATTCGACTGGATTGAACACTGAATGTCTTCTGCAAGTTGGACGATTTAATTTTCTCTCATGGTGGTAAGTGTATTTTCATGAAACAGATTTGTCTTACTTGTACTTCCATGCAACATTAATATTTTATAACATCCGAAAGTTTCATGTATCCCTCAATTCGTTCTTTCTGAACTTATACACACAATGGCTATAAAATTTAGGTTTATATATAGAAACGTAGCGAAATTTACTAGAGAGAGGTTATAAGATGTAAGGCGCTTATGTTATAAACGGAACATATGGAGCAATTTCCTTGCAGACAAACTCTTTAACTGCCCATTTAGTTACGAAATTCTCCACCGCTATTACAAAGACCATATTCTGAGCCAGTGAATCCAGCCCACATTTCCACACATTGCACCCGTAGTAATTAATTTACGTTTGATGATTCTGTTCTTCCAGAATATGTCGCTGCACAAATCGGTAATCGATACTGACGTTTCCTGGCGATATATTGCCCCCATCTTCAAGGGTTAATAGGCGCTTGAAGATGAGGGCACAACGTTATCGCCTGTAAACGTCGGTATCGATTGTCCATTGACGCAGCGTCATAGCCCTAAAAGAACGGAATCTTGAGCCGCACCGCTGCGAAAACCTCAAAACTCCCACACTTTCCTTCTAGTTGCATGAATGTTACATCAAGGCGAAGAGTAATTGCTGATGTCGCCGTGAGTGTTCGTCTGTACTCACATAATAAAATATAAATTCCGTACATTTCTTGGTACACTGAAGACCAACAATGTGTAGACAGGAGTACAGCTAACTCAAAAATGTTCGTGTCGTAGTACACTGGTTTGTGAAATCGAATGCTCTGATAGGTGGGTATCGACATTTCAGGGGAAGGTAATGCATCCCCTTTCAGGGTGTCGGAAAGTACACGTATGTTCCTCCGAAATGATGTTTTCCTAAAACCAGACTATACGGTGTCACAACCCGTAAGATCACAATAAGAATTTTCACGGCCTTGAAGACCTGTAATCTTCTGAAAATTTGTGTGTATACAATATCACTCAGATATCAGATAATATTCAAGAAAATAACGTACCTTGTATCATGCAACCAGTAGGTCTCCACAGACTAAATATCCCACCGCTATCACTAGATCTCCTGTCTTTACCCCTTAAAGACGAAGCTTGAACTGTTTTATTTAAAGATGCAGTTCGCACCGCGTAGGAAACACGTAATCTCGGTTATAAGAACCAATCAGTTTGTGTTATATACGGCAAAAGTCGCTGTTTGTTCTGAGCTAAATACAGAACACATAAATACACTGTGTGGGCTGAATGTGCGATTTTTAATGTTAGTTCGTGCGTACGTAACCAGTTGGCTTTAAAAGGTTTATAGGGTAGCCAAAACACATGCAATGCCATTTTAACAGTGGCGCTCTATTAGCTTGAAGCCGTGCAGACCCCGGGACAGGAATAAAAGCATTATCGGAATGAATTCACGGCTGGAAGCAAGTGTGCTTCTATCATGAGACCATTTCATTACTGCGGTCTGTCGGCCGGTATCTGTGCATTTGTTTTCACGGCCAGACTTTGTCCCTGCCGTCTGTCTATTTGGTTTGCAATGTATTGAAGCGTGAAATGACGCCTCTATGTCTGTGTGTATTCCGCGTCTGTCAGTACGGCTTCCTGCCGCCGGTACTGACGCAAGCAATTAACAGCGACGAATTCAACCAGATACGTGCCTAGCGATAGACTTACGTGAGCTGAGTGTATTTGGTTAAATAATGAGACTTTACAGCCCCATCTAGACGGAATGCAGCTGTCAACAAACTCGAAGTTAGGCCATTTCAGTGTGACTGTACGTTATGCTGTATAAGAACGTATGATTATTTTACTGTGTGTTGTTAGTTTGTGTAGATACAGAGGTGCAGCCAACGTAGTCAATTTATTGTACCAAGTAAATGCACTCTATTATTCACATATGAGTGTTACATATAAAACTAAGGCACGTTCATTGCTAGTGCACCATGCTCAGGGAGCACAGACGCGTGAAGATGGTGCCCTAGCACGGTAACTTGTCTTAGCTTTATATATAATACTTACGTGTGAGAACTGGGGCACGCGGTGGCACAGTTGGTTGAGGCACAGCGCTACAAACCGGAAGGTTGCGGATTCGATTCCCGATGGTGTCGTCGGAATTTTTCTTTGACATAATACTTTCTGTCGCACTATGGCTCTGGGGTCGACTCAGCCTCTGACAGAAATGAGTACCAGGAATATTTCCTGGGCGTAAAGGCGGCTGGTGCGTTGGGCTGACAACCCTGCCACCTTCATGTGCCGATTGTGTAGAAATCTGGGAGCAAACTGCTGGAACCCTAAGGGCCTGTCCAGGCCTGAAATGCGATTGCTTTACATGTGAATAATAGAGTGCATTTTGTTGGTACAATAAATTGCGTTGATCAAGAAAATGCCTGGAATGAACAGTTTGAAAATAGAGATGTAGAATTGTATTTCTACCATGTACTTTTCAACCATCATTAAAGCAAACCAGCAGTGAGATCTGGTACTAGAAGAGAGGATTAAAGTAAGACGGATTATAAGAAAACAATGTACCTGGATTAATCTGGCTCAGGATAAGGACCAATGCTGTCGGTTAAGGACTATCAGCTTTTGAAGGACGGCTACATAGACTTGCATTTAGTTAACAGACCTCTTAGGTTTGTTGATTTTTAACTGGCGACTTCTGAACCGCAATGAAACAGGTTAAGCTCTGGGTTCTGTCCGAACTGCCTCATGTGATGTTACTGCAAACATATAGCTTTCGACGCATTAATGAAAACATTTCAGTGCCCAACGAAATAACAATGTAGGAAGGAAAACAGCCGGCAGATGTAGTTTCTTATCGCAATATCCTGCAGCCGGTGCGCGTTTACTTTGCTTGCACGATAATTAAAGCAGCTTCAGTACCGTAACAAGCGTTACTCTAAACCGCTTTACGTAAACACAGACATGATTGACAGTGCCATGAAAGTACCAAACCAATTGGTTAAGTGAGAGTGCAGTAACGAGAGTGCAGTAACTATATACTGCCGTTTCAATAGAAATATATTTGAAGTAATATTACTTTTGATAAAATTTGAATCACCAAAAATAAATACAGGTAGAGATAACGAAAATAAAGGAGACATCGTTTGAAAATAAGGGTCTATATGTTCTCCATCTCCTCCTCCTCATTCATTGGCGTTTCGACAAGTTTGATTAAAATCTAACAATAATTATGGGTGCTTTGACTGAAGACCTATATACAGTTGTGAGAATATCTCGCTGAATTCTTCTTAGAATGAGGAATATTTCAAACATTGTAGAGAAAATCAAAGCACACATTTTGTATTCAATAACTTGTTTCCGAAAATCGTGCCATTTATAAGATAATGTGAAAAAATATGGTAGAGCCAGACAAGGCCACAGGTTAGTGCGGTGCAGAAAATATGCGATATGCATGCCGGCTAATTAAAGCAAGAATACAGACACACATTCACAATATTTAATAGTAGTGCTTCAAAATTGATCAGTTCGTTCAGAGCTTGTAAAGCATTTTACCGCAAAACTTAGAAAAACTGAGAAACTGCGTGACGAACGTTCTTTTGCTCGAATGCAGCTTCGGACACTTTACGTGAAGAGCTACGTACCTTTTATTTTTGTAGGCGGCATAAATTTGCCGTAAAAGCATTGTTGTGCAACACTCAGAATTTGTATTTATTTGACAGTGACATGTAGCTCAACAGCACACACAAAGCGTTTTTGCTTTCTCCACTGCAACAATAGTTACGCAAACACGCCTCAAGGTTACGTTATACGTACATTGCATATCATGTTAAAGGATTTTTTCTCTAAGCGACGTTCACCATTTGATCTTTATAATGGAAACGGAGCTGTTTCTCTGTGGGATACACGCACGCACGCGCGCGCACACACACACAAATCTATATATATATATATATATATATCATGCATATATGTAATACTTTTGATGAACATCAGTCTTCAAAGGATTTAAAAAAAGTTCGTGTGTTTAATCTGGGATTTGATATAACCGACTGAGTTCACAGTCCGGTGACGTTCCGTCTAACCCAGACTGTCAGCCTATCCTGGATGAGACTTGGGCTTCTGACGGCTGTGACTGTGAGGTTTCTGTCTTCTGGGATGTGACGCCGTGTGGTGTGGTACAAGTATACTGAATTTCAGTGTACATAAGTACGGTGGGGGTTAAGGCTGCGGAATACCCTGAAGCTTCGGTGCACTTCCGCCAAAGTACACGGCGTCACATCCCACAAGACAGCAATTATCTGTAGTCTAGAATTTGATAATAAATAGTGGTACAAATACTTTCCATTAATGTAACTGTTATTCAATCATTACTACTACTACTACTATTGGTGGTAGTGGTGGCGGCGGTGGCGGCGGCGGCGGTGGCGGCGGCGGCGGTGGCGGTGGCGGTGGCGTTGGTGGTGGTGGTGGTGGTGGCGGCGGCGGCGGCTGTGGTGGTGGTGGTGGTGGTGGTGGTGGTGGTGGTGGTGGTGGTGGTAGTAGTAGTAGTAGTAGTAGTAGTAGTAGTAGTACAGGCCGTCCCGTTAAATGCCAAGCAGGCACTGGGAGCAGCAGAGGTGTAGCTCTACCTATACTCGACCACGGCGCTAGAAGGCAGTGGGGTGGCCGCCGCCACCCTTTGGCCGCCTTGGACCCGGGAAAGAGACTCCCGGCCCTCATAGTACAGGAGGCTGGGTGGCCCTCGGGGCCGATCTCAATGGGTCCGGAAAATTCGTCACCACTGGGGTTCGAATCCGGATCGTCCAGCCCCTAACGAGCCTCTCTACAGACTACACGCCGCTGCTCTAATGACTAATGCCCGCACAGAAACCCGCCAGGGGTTGAATTGTTCACAATGCTTTGTACCTTCAAAGCTTAAACCCTTATAATACCAGTAAGTGTCGTGTACGAAAGTTTCAGAGCGCCTGTCTGCTGTCATAACGTTAAATTTAGACCGCCCATGCGCAGAACTTCACAATCCTATCATCAGAATCGTTGACTGCCGCAGGCAGTGGTTTGATTTAGTTGGAATTTGGAACTCAGTATTGTTACGGCTCTTAGAGTGAATGAATGGTCTATAACATGAATGGTCTGTGAATCACGGCACATTTAATATGCTGTGATTCAGGCTGATGGTAACCCTAATAACCACACATTACTGCCGGTCAGTGCGCACTCTGTTAAGCTGTTGGGGCTGCTGCACCGAGGGCCTCCTGCTCCCATGCCAGACTATTGTTCATACTGAACACCCGTAACTGAATGTCGAACGATATTTGCCGATACTATTAGTGTTGAGAGTCCAACTGAGTGGTATGGAGATTGATTACTGAATGAACACACAATGATTTAATTACAGAGGCACTCAGTCATATACTCATTTGCTTACTCAGAACTGACTCTTGTCACATATACTTACTAGTGTGTCGATACTGGTTCGTCAGGTACACTACATGAGCTATAAGCCGTAAATGTTAAATCATAAAGACATGTTCAGGAACGGAGCTATTGAAAGCCCATTAATATCAGGGATATCAGTGACGGTTTATCTTTATATCCCCTCCCATTACTTTTAAAAATTGAAAAATAACAGTGCATTTTATATATAATGTTCTTAACATAAGTTTAAACGTCCGAGGACACGAATTACTTCCATCTACCGGAAGCAAGAGAGTATGTATCGTATGTCTAAAAAGGTGACGGAAGCACAGCCCGCTTCCGAAGCGTTGTGCTTTCTAACAAAGGCGAGCGTGTTTAAATCGTCCCTTGTACTTGTATGTGTACAGTTAGTTCTCCCTTAATACGCCGTGCTGAAGTAATGTCACTGCTTATATATGTATAGCTTTAGTAGCAGCAGCAGCAGCAGCAGTAGTAGTAGTAGTAGTAGTAGTTGTTGTTGTTGTTGTTGTGGTGGTGGTGGTGGTGGTGGTGGTGGTGGTGGTGGTTGTCGTGGTGGTGGTGGTGGTGGCGGCGGCAGCGGTGGTAATAATGATGGTAACGATGATAATACATAATTAAGATGATGATGACGATGATGATAATAATTACTGTTGCAAGAAGTACAAAATTCTGAATCGACCTGATTCCAGGGTATATCCATCTGTGCAGGAGTATGTGAATCATGAACTAAATTGCTTGGATTATAAATGTTATTTGCAGGCAATTAAATAATGTGTATGGCATTAGAAGCAGCAGACTGGTAGGGCTGGAAGCGTGTGCAATTGGAAGCTAGGCATTTTGGTTTCTACCTCTAAATCCTTTCTTCTCTGTTCCATAAATCTTTTTCATTTGTACTTCTGTTTCTTTAATTCATCGCCAAAAAGTCACAAAAAATTAAAAAGTGCTTCTTCCTGTGGCCCAGTACTTGGAGAAGTCTGTGTTTGTTAATATTAATCCACGAAATGCATGTTTCAAAGGACGAATAAATGTAAAGTGTTCACAACGAACACAGGTGACTGTAGCGTGACATACAGGCATGAAGCACCAGCTCGTCTGCTAACTGCATGTAGCATGTACCACCTCGTTTGTGTAAGTGGCGTCACCTTTGATGGAGAGATCTTGACTTCAGTGTTGACGTTTAAATAAAAAATAACGCAAGAAAGTGCATAGCAACCCGAGAGCCTTCTGACGTTCTGAAGGTTGATCTCCGATATATTCAGTATCATCTTGTCTACAGATTGTCTCCTTTAGACCACCCCGGACCTCTCAAGACCTCTTAGGCTACCAGTAAGCACAAGACCTAACGAGTTCTTGGTATGGCCTCACCGGAACAGCATCATTTATGTCTCTATCTTCATCTACTTCTTCCAGAACTTTTTCCATCACCACACCAAAAATAACAACACTAAAAACACAACGTTTCGGGAGGAGTTTCTTCCTTCCTCAGGTCCTACTGTTAAAAATACAGACATCCACATGTTGGCCCTGATACATCTGGATGTGTGGATTTGTAACAATAGCACCTTAGGACGGAAGAAGCTTCTTCCGAAACGTCGTGTTTGTAGTGCTTTTTTGGTATGAGGATGGAAGAAGTTCTGGAAGAAGTATATGAAGATAGTGACATACAGCCATTGCCTAAAGCGGTGGTGTTGCGTTATTTATGTCTGTATATAATTTGTGAAATGCGTGACAGCTAAAGCTTGGAACTTCCAATAGCAGGTTCGATAATCGCCGCCTATTTCAAGGATATATGTGATATTTTGTCACCCTCAGTGCTCAATTCGAACGTGAGAAGCAGGTCAACATGCCTGTCGAAAGTATGGCTAATCCCACACTTGTGCGATAGTGTTCTTACTGGGACAAATCCCTCACAACATATATTCGTAGTCTACACGCCCGTTCTATGATAATTTGGCTTTTATGTGGACAGCAACTCTGATAGGTTGGTGACGTTTAGGTTGCTAGGAAATAGTGTGACGTGTCGCGGTGGTAGCCTGTTTTAACATTTTTATTATAGATTTTTGTGGAAAATAGGAAATTAAGGTTGGAAAGAAAAATTTCTTCCATAAAGCGGCACTCGTGAATCCAATTTTGGGAAAACCAAACATAATATTGCTGGACACGTATATTACCGTGTTCGTTTAAATTCAGTTACGTATAATCAACTAAAATGGACTGAAAGATGTACTGCGACTAAAATTTATAGAATTCAAAAACTTAAACGTGTAGAATGTACAAAGTTGTGTAGTAACGTAATTATTTCGAAATACAAAATAACTTTTATGCCATCGACACATCTAATTCTAGTTGTGTAACTTGTGCAACACAAGGGGATGCCTAAGATAAAAAAGTGATTATTTGGAATACACGTATATACAGGACTTGATTTTATAAACATGGGCCAATATAACAGAGGGGTTAGCAAATACCGTTAAATGTAGACGGCAGTAGGTTGATGGTATAAGATTTGTCTTAAAAATAATATATGTGTAATTTAAGAATGTTTCCCAGAACATCTGATTTATGAAAGCCATGTACAATATATAACAAAGCATAGGAAAAGTGCCAAACCCCTTCATGTATTCTGGTGGGTTATATTCGCCCTTCTCGATGCAGAGTCATAACGGTCTGAGTCATATTTCAAAGTTGTCGCTTGCATTTCCAACGTGGAGCGTGGCAGTCCGATATTTTGGAGATATAAATCTGGATTGGTCACTACAAATTAATCTGCCGATTTTATTCCAAATTTGTGCGTATTTTTCTTTCCATGCTTGATCTCTTGAAAGCAGTAAGTTCGATTTTGACCTTCTGGTATTTGACACCTTACATACTGCTAAACACCTGGCCAAGTTCCACAAGCAAGAAGGCAGCATGCTGCTCCGAAACATCGACAAATATTTGCCAATCGATACGATGTCCAGAAGACTTGAATCAACGTTATCGTCGACGTCGTCATGTCGTCATCATCGTGGTTGTCGTCGTCGTCGTCGTCGTCATGATCATCATCGTCATCATCATCATCATAAAGAAAACCCCGCCTCAGAGCCTGAAACCTTGCAGCACTGAAATCCACGTGAAACGTTAATGAGGAAATGAAAGCCAGATTTCGAGATAATTAAACTAAATGAAATTTTTGTAGTATGAATAATAATATCCCTAAGCATTTAACCTCGTATCTGTCCTGTTAAACAATGTGAGAAGTAAATTATCTTAAACAGGAGAATTTAATAATGAGGAAACGAATTCAGAAATGTTACCACTACAGCAGGCACGCGAACAGTGACGTGCATTTAAATAACAAGTAATTATTATTCAGTGCGCTATTTGGATTTCGCAGAAATTATTGTTCTCTATGGTCAGGTAACTTTGGCTTTGCTCGGGATTGTTGTAGTTGTTGCAGTAGAGAGAGATGGCGTCGCGGATGTACCTGCATAAGGGCGTCTTCCACTGGGGGTGATGTACTGCATATAGAGCCCGAGTAACTGGGTCAATTTTGTTAAGTGGTGGACTACTCGTGCGTGTTTTGCAGAGCAAGGAAGATGATTTATCGCCCTTGCTCCTCTCAAGATCTTATACATTGTGATACAGGCTATAAATCCCTTGCGGCTTTGAAGGTAAAGGTTCCGTTTTTTCTTGTTTGTTTATTTTATATCTGTGTTGGAAACAAAAAATGTAATTTTTTCAATGTTTCTTAATTACATATTATTCGTCATAGGGCAGTCTCCAAAATATAACAGTATTGGTATCTACGGTACGAAACCTTAACTGCATGTTATTCCAGGACGCTGCTACAGGTCAGACGGTTCGTCATCGGAATCTCATCGCGTAGTCTTAGCTTCTATGCGAGGCAAATCTTTGTGCGATTTGTGATGGACAGATTAGTCCTAGGACAGGTTCTTCTCCGCTCACTTCACCCTGTCCTTGTCAGTACCTTTTCATCAATGCTCCTTGCTCGTTCATTCCATTCATCTGTTACCGACGCTGTACATCCATACCAATTTAGCACGTTGTTAGATACAACACTGTATTACAGCAGACCCACTAAGTATTTACCGCTTCTATAAATACCGCAATTCATTTCACAAATAGTATAGCAGGAGCCTTCTGGAAGAGATAAAATACCCGGTAAAATGTTCGCTAGAAGAAATGTCAATACAAAAATTAATTTGAATTAAATTCATATTTCTTTCATAAGCTTCGAATTTGATTTGTTGGCATTGCATATGCCTATACGTTCTACTTTATATTCAGTTTGGTTTAGTCATCCATAAATCCATTGATCAACAAACATGACAAGAGTATATAATAAATTATTCCTGTAATAGAAAATTGCTGGAAAGTTATTATGAAAAAATATCATCGATTCCCCGCACAAGAAATCTGATATAAGTTAATATTTGTAATCATGTATCATATGTGTCATGTGTCGAGCGGAAGTTATGTTCCATATATTTAAACTTAACATTGAAGTAACAATAGAAATTCCTTTTGTAAACGTGGTGTTGTGTTGCCGAGTGAATTCTCTGAAGGAAGCGTTACACATCTACATGTCGTACAGATAGTTTAAGGGGATAGGGTATAACTGTACAAATGAACAGTACCCTGAACGGATGGCTACGCGCTTTGAAAATTTTTTAAGCTGCCAGTGGAATGGCATTTCAGACTGTCAAGTATTACCTCTACTTTACAAGGGATTACATTATGCATTGTAGTAACAGCTTTCGCAACAAGTTAATGATTAGACCTGCGTTCTTCTGGGGTGTTGCGCAGCGTCGAGTGGTAATCTTTTACCGACGTTTCGGGACAACGTATCGGTCCCATCTTCATGGGTCAAGAAGTTCCTGCTTCATTTGACTTCTTGACCCTTGAATATGGGACCGATACGTTGTCCCGAAACGTCGGTAAAGGATTAACACTCGACGCTGCATAACACCCCAGAAGAGGGCAGATCTCATCAACATCGCGGTGGAAGCCTGAAATCACGGAAATTAATTATTTCAAATATAATAGGAACGTTGTCCCGTGGGTGACACTGTCTTTACCGTTTTAATTATGAATTTGATATCGTAAATATTATAAAACGGTGGGAATGACGTCTTTATTCACCATTATACGGTGAAAGTCTACGACTTTGGTAAGGTATTTTTACACAGAGTGCGAAGGCTCATGTACCTTTATTTTCATTTGAGGAAGATGCGTATCATTTGTTGCGTTAGGGGAAGCCGCAGCATACTGTACTCATTTGCATCTCCAACAAAGCGTGGAGAAGCAAGTGTGAAGCTAAGGAATGTTGGAAGGAAGGGAGATATGTATAATTGATTCTGTAATTGAGATTAGAAATTCCATTAACCTTCTCTGATCGTATGTTGTCGGCATAGTACAAAGCCCCTCGCTGGTCCTGTGCATCACTATCCACATCTCGTCTCGGACACTGACCTCTACGTTACTCGCAGATAAACGTCTGAAGCTTGCTGACCAGAATTTCACCAAAACAATTGCTAGGTGCACAAGTGTTAGAAGCATTTTCTGTGGGATGTTTATGTTAGTGTTGAACTGGACATTGAGGGATACAAAGACACATTTTGCATGTTTAATGTGATTCCAAAGACCTAAGACTTATTATATCCGACGGGTATTTCGTAAAAGACAAAGGACCACATTGAATGTGCTTCACTGTAAAGGACGTCTAATAACTACAGTGACTGCCTCTGGCCCCTTCTTGTACTGTATTCAGCAATTTTCGATACCAGTTCCGTTTCTCTACTCCGAAACGTCCAGACCGACAGCTGAGGCCCACTCAGCGTCCTACTCCATGGTTACCGGAGGTTCCTTCCCTGGGGTTAAAATGGCCCGGGCGTGAAGTCAATCACTCAATTCCCTCTAGAGCTGAGGTTAAGCAAGATTGGACGTGTAACTGCACTGTAACTCCACTCCCTCTATACGCCTTAGAAGCCTACGCCTATAAAAGAACAGCTTTATCTTCGCATTTACAGCAGAAGCGCTTTCCCGCCTCCTACTAAATTTGTAGTTCTATGAAACAAAATAAAACTGCTATAACATTAAACAGTTCATAGTTTTATGAAACACCATGAAATTGCTGAAACATTAAACAATTTATAGTTGTATGAAACAACATGAAATTGCTGAAACATTAAACAATTTATAGTTTTATGAAACAACATGAAATTGCTGAAACGTTAAACAATTTACAGTTTTATGAAACACAATGAAATTCCTGAAATATTAAACAATTTATAGTTCTACGAAGAAACACGAAACTGTTGAAACATTAAACAATTTCCAAGTCTTGTACTTTTCAGTCGCCTTCGCGCAGTTGCGGATTGCGACTATTCCCTTCGTTATGTCTGGTCGACAGCGTGGAACGGATTTGCATGAAATTTTGTGTCAGGTTTTGTGAGACTAGGTTAGTGTATCAGGTAGCGTGTTCAGTGTGGTTTACATTTTGTACCTTCATCTGTCGTGTCCACATGCTCTGATGAGAGTGTATGGGCAACATACTCGTGTTAACACGGTCGCTGTCTAAGCCAACTTCAACTTCCGAGTGTGTTTAGAGACCACTGTCAATTTTCAGTTTAAATTTTTTCGAGTACTACATTTCTTTCTGACACACATTTGAGAAATCATTCAGCAAATTCGAAGTGTCTCCTTCGGTGATGGATAATTGTTCGATTGTCTCAAAATTTATTTGTTCCCTGCTCACGCATTTTATTATATATCTGCACGTCCTATTATGTGAAGGGGCACGCTGTAGTGCAGTTGGTTGAGGCACTGCACTACAAGCCGGAAGGTCGCGGGTTCGTTGCCCGATGGTGTCATTGGAATTTTTCATTGACATAATCCTTCCGGCAGCACTATTGCCCTCGGGTCGACTCAGCCTCTAACAAGAATGAGTACCAGGATTGTTTCTTGGGGGGTAAATGCGGCCGGTGCGTAGGGCTGGCAACGTTACAACCTTCATGTGCCGACTGTCTTGAAATCTGGGAGCTTCATCCTCCTGGAACCCTCAGGGTCTGTCCAGGTCTATATAGGGATTGCTTTACCTTACCTATTATGTGAAATAATGTTTTCACCTAAACGTGTGTATCATTTTATCCAATTTGTCGTGTGTATCACATACAAGCATTAATTTAAACGTCAAGTAAAGAATTGACGTTTAAAATACTGGTGACCCTCTTCGTTTCATTGCGTTACCCTAGTATAACGTAACCAACTTGGCACTTGTTTACACGTATGCTGTGGAAAGGTAGCAAATACAAATTCGGCTGCTGTTAAGTGAATGACCTTTACACCAGTAAAGTTTAAATTGGTACAGCTACATGCAGTAGGAGGCCGAAAATGAAGGAAATGTGCACAGGGTTTTATGTCAAGGAATGGAACTGAATACACAAAGCGCAGACAGACAGGAGAGACACATATCGATATAACTTGAGGGTCAGGAAAAAGTCCGACCTTTTTAACTTAGTTACATTTCAGATTTCCACACTCCTGTTTTTTTATCCGTAAGACTTCCAAGTGTAGAAGAAAGTCCTTTCACTCCCTTGCGCTTCATCCCCCCCCCCTCCGGCGTAACTGTCTCCAAAACAAGGGAGCGAGGAGCGAGCAAGAGCTTGTCGGAATTTCGTCTGTTCTACACCAGTAAGCAAAAACTTTCTCAACTCTACAAAACTGTAAATAATTATTTTTATTCTCTTTACTTTCGGAAGGTTAAAATTTGGGTGAAGCGGTATAGCGTATTCGGTGTATTGATTAGGCTACGAGCTGGAAAACAGAAAAATCTTGGTACAGTTCCAGAGAGTGGCAAAGCGTACAGACTGGATCTGTCGCCCAGACATCGTCGCTGTTATCCCGGGAGTGAAACTGCCAGGGCTTTAAGCAGACCACTCAAGTCCCTAGAATCCTTCATGACAGTCACTTGTGCAGGTTTATATTTGTGTACGTTAAAATTTCGACCATTAAATTAATAATAAAAATTTATACCCCAAGCAGAGTAACGCGCACTTTCTGCATATATTCGCTGTGATGCTAACCTCGTTACTACTACAATTGGTATCTGCGAAATCTGTAGTTTTTCAACCGCTGTTGAAGCAAATTCCTTTCTTCTGAGTTATGACGCCTTTCGGACTGGTATATAGGTACCAGTGTTCCGAAGCAGCTTGTTGCCTTTATCTTGAGAACAGTCCAAGACAAGTGGCTACCGTGAAGATGACGGCAGCAAGCTCTTCCGCAGAGTTAAAACCTGTATCCAAATCCAAACATTGTAACAACTCAGTATTTAGTCTTCAGCAACATAGCCGTGAGAATCTCATATCTCGAACTGTCGCATATTTTTTTGGAGTTCGCGTCTCTTCTCGCCCTCGCCCTTCACTTAAACGAATAAATACACGTTGTCCACTAAATGTGTTCATTTCGTGTATCTGTCATTTGATTTGCCGATTTATTGTCATGTGATCAGCACAATGGAGTTACTTTCGTAGCCTGTGACAGTATTTCACAACAGGCGAACAGCGACAAATTTGTGTGTCGAAAATTTGATTTTCCTGTCGCCATGTGTGGCTTTTTTTAAATAGGCTAGTGACTTGACCTCTGACATGAGAATTAAATATCCGTTCAATGTTTGATGTTGAATTACGTGTTGGAATAGGGAGGAAGTTTATAAAGTGCACCCTTTTGTAATAAGCTTTCCAGGTTTTCAAATTATTTTACTCTTTGTGCTTTTAATTTCCTTGTTGACGAGAACATTACCGGGGATAGAAGCCAGCCTGATAAAATTGCGCTCCGGATGAAGTAAGGTGCGGCTTTTCGGATTATAACGTCAAGGAACCCAATCCTTTAGCTTATGAGGAAAGTTATACATCTTAGTTCAATCCCCTTCGCTACAGTTTGTCCTTTCCTTAATTTCTTAATGGATTCTGTGTCCAAAAATTCTGCGGAAGTTTGCCTTATCTGCATCGTGTCTTTATTAAGTTTTCTTTGACGCGCCGTCGTATATTATTCAATTATAAAACCGAGACGGCACTGAAAGAGGACAACGAACTGCTGAGCATATGGAAGAACAGCGCGACATAAAACTTCACCCGACGACGTTCGACGGTGGAGCTGTTGACTCCACAAATTCGGTGTAGAGACTAAGTATGTTTGAATGCATCATATTCAGCTTACGTGTGTAGATTTGGAGCATTATTGTATACAGAATAATTTTGTCAGAATAATTTTTTTCCATTTCTGTGTCTCTTTTGTCATTGTTAGGCGGCCGTAGTATGTTTTTACCATGCATGAAACGATCTGTGTCTAAGGTTGTTTGCTTGACTAAAGCCCAGTGCAAGTATCGCTTGCCATACGCTGTCACTGAGTTGCATAATATAAACTTTGTCGATGTAAATATACATTTATGAGCTTGTCTTTATAAATAATGAATGTTACTAGTTCAGTAGTCTTCATTTCAAAAGAAACCCTGGATAAGAATGGGATTTGGTGTAGTATGAAATACTTGTTTGGCAGAGAAGTAAGTCTGATGTCTTAGCATGAGACTGCCGTTGTATTTGAGTGAAATAAGTAAGACATTAGGTTGACAATGACAGCTCTTTTTAGACAAAATATTCGTGATTGTTGGCTTACTGTCTTACTTAAGTCAAGTGTAACTGGCCGACTGACGAGTGTTTACAGCAATTTCTCCTTCAATCTGCAAACGAAAATACATGAAGCAAGTTCCTGCAACCCAGATTAATTCGGTCCAACATCTTAAAACATGTATCATTAATATCCCTCTTTATCATCCTCTCGTCTACGCGTGATGCTCCATACGGTCGTTTTTTATAAGTTTTTCCAGCAGAACATTTGTATGCATTTCTTATCTCTCTGAAGTATGCTATACAGGGTTGTTCATGATTCCCTGACACATTTCAGAAAATCGGTGCAGTTGAATGTCGGAAAGGATTGTAACATGCGACGTGCAGATGGAAAGAGAGGCTTGCGAAGAATTTGCCACAGGGTAGGTTGTGGGATACCCAGCTCTATTTGCTCTGTTAGTGGTCTTGCGGGGTCTGCATTGAATAGCATCCCTCACACGCTCCACTCTTTCCTCCGAAGGACCTTGTCGTCCTGGGCGTTTTGCAATGCACAGGCACCCGTCACGCTGGAATTTTTCATACCACTACATGTTGCTGTTCCTCACCGGCGAGTCCTTTCCGAACTTGGTCCGAAAACTTCGTTGCACAGCCACAATCGACTGTGTTCCCGCACAAGCAGAAAACCTTGTCTGCTCCCATCGCTGCCATTTGTAATTCATCCTGCTCCCCTGGCGGCCAACGACGAAACTAAACCCCCGCGGTACATACAAATAAACATGGAGAACTTCTCTTTGTATGTGTGGGTCGCATGTTGAAGTCCTTTCCGCCATTCAAGTTTACCGATTTTGTGAAATGTTTCAGGGACTTGTCAGTAACACTGTGTATGTGCGTCCATCTCATCCGCCTTATTTTATTGCCCTAATGACATGCCTTGAAAAATATTAACTACTAACGATGCAGTTCTGTCAATCCTCCCTGTACTTTAACTGTCTTAGGTCGCAATATTCTTACCAAGATCATGTGCTCTGATATCTTTAAAACGTGGTTTCAGTGAAATAGCCAATGAAGTACCCTTACAAGATAACAGCACGCTTACACTTCTCTGTAATTTAACCCTTACGTTTTCAGAAGCGATGTGGGAAGAAAAAAGCCTGAAGGGAATGGCGCGTACGTTTATGCAATATGATATTTTCTTAATTACTTTGTGAATAAAATGTTCAGTTTGCTACTTCTTTTCCCAGATAATTAAAAAAAAAGAGATATTTTAAATGCATTTTATGATCTTCGTATCCGTCAGGAATGTAACAGACCCGCTGTGTTCATATTTCATTTTGTAACGGAATAAGTGTTCTCGGTTGTCAATATATTTTATTTACTTGTGAACATCGGTAACTTTAATTTCGCGTGCGATGCGATCAGTCGAAGTAAATTTTGTTATTTTTCTATGCAGTTACCTTTTCTTAGAATTTCTGGTTCCAATTTAATTTCGCTGCGGGCTCTCAATCCTGCATAAGAACGTGACGTTTTTGTGTGTCAGCGACTTTCCATTTAATTATGCCGCTGGCTCTAGATTAACCCTGCGTGCGGTGTAGCAGTCTGTTCTAGTGGAGGAGACCTCTGGCCACCATAACGACCAGGGCGCCGTTTATAGTGTTGCCCTCTGTCGGACACTACAGTTAAGTAGACATGACATACAAACACAGTGAGTGTGTAACCAGAATCGCTTGATTTCGGGAGATAAATATTTTTGGAGTAAACATTGTGGGAACATGAAGATAAGCGCCGAAGTTTCGCATTAGATCGTGTTAGCCGTCCGTTTGTTGCTGTTTAAGCATGTATAGTTCGGGACTGGGCTCTGCGTCTCCGTAAGGATTTTCAAAACACTCTTCCTGTTTAAACTGGTACAGTTCTTGCTGGCGATGGAAAAGACGTTTACTGACAAGTTAACAGTGTTGTGCGATCACTGTATTTTCAGATCCACTTTTGCAACGAATTCTTTCAAAGCGTATACCACACCATAACCACTCGTTCTCGAAACAAGATAAGACGTCTTCCCTGTCTGAATACTCCTACACATTTCTCCTACTTTGCCTAGCGCCTGGTGCGGCAAAGCTGAGGGCCGAACTGTACTTCACCTTCTCGTGTATATCTACAAGTAACACACTGCAAATAAGCAAGAAGTGGCACGGAGTAATTAAATACTAATTAAGTGTGGGGAAATCCTTCTTAAGAATCTAAGAGATCGTCAGCTAGCCAAGAAGTTCCCTGAATTTTGTAGACCACGAAAGTAACTGTGAATGACTAATGCTGGGTGCATTACCTAGAATGAGGTAGCAGTATGTAACGTGGGACGATTTGTGATTTGAGGTAACTTACATGGCCTATAGTAACTGGGTATCTTGACATCTTAAGGAGACTGAAGTGTGTTGCATGAGCTGAGGGAAGGTATGACAGGATTAAACTTATTAAAGTATAGGAAGACATATTGAACTTAGCAAAGGTTAAGCTATGTTGTACTGAATTGTTATGTGTGGCTAAATTGCTTTACTCAGGCGTTGAGTTAATTTGATTACGTCGTATGTACCTAATGAATTATTGAACATTATGAAACAAGTACTTTTGACTGCACAAACGTTGTTACATTTTGCACAGAGGAACAAGGGGAAAGCGCTCGAATTGTGCCTGTGGTTATTCTACCCTGAAAATATAAAAATAGAAGCAGCATATTCTTCCGTACCTGTATACTAAAGTGTACGGCATCACAGCCCAGAAGAACGTGTCTTAATACCGTCGTAACGACTGCCACTGTCTGTATTAAAAACTGGTCTGTAGATAGATATTGAAAGATTTCGACAATTGTATGAAGGAAATCTAAAACGTACTTTGTAAGAAACATATGTTTATGCCTGTCCGTCTGTACCAACGTGGTTTTTAACGTACTGTAGACACGCTTTCGAATTGCGAACACAGTGGTATACTGTCCCACCTTTGTGCAGATAGACCTAGACCGCGATGAAATTAACACTTAGTGGAAGGCAGTTTAAACCAAAACTTTCAAAGCGAGTTTTTATGGGACAAAACTACGAAGCTTTTAAGATTGCTTTGTAATGAAGCCTAAGAAGCAGTTAACAGCTCAGAGCCTGTGTATTTGTGGCATCTGTCAAGTCCAGGGCTTTTTAACGTGGTCATATTATGTAAGAATGGCTTAATGATACTTTTTATCGACCGTACGAGTGTATAAGACATATTTAGACGTTAGAAGGAAGTTAGCACTGTCGTTTAAGAATGTAGCGGTGACATAACTTTTTTAAATATTCTGGAGAATGTTAACCAGCTCCAAAGCAGGCAGATCAAATTGTGAGTAAAGCAAATATTTCTTGTCCCACGAGATTTATATCTTACGAGCCGATTGTCAGTAATTGTCAGTAAAAGTCAGCCTTGAAGTAACAATGGCACAGCCGTCCCTCCTCCATCCGTCCGCATGGAACAAGTCGGCTCTCACTATTCGGATTTTCATAAAATTTGATATTTGAGTATTTTTCGAAAATCAATCGAGACAACTCAAGTTTCGTTAAAATCTGACAAGAATAAGGGGCACTTTACATGAAGATCTGTGTACACTTACCATAACATCTCCCTGAATTCTTCTTCGAATGGGAAATGTTTCAGACAAACATCGTAGAGACGACCAAAACGCACTTTTTATGTTCCATGAATCTTTTCCGAAAATCGTGCCGTTTATGAGATAATGTAAAAAAATATGATAGAGCCGTACGGGCCACAGATGTTAATATAATACGGCGCATGCGCTTTGCATGCTGGATAATTAAGACTGCAGACACACACTGAGAATTTATTGCTTTTCCACGGCGACAATGGTTATGCGAACGCTTCTAGATGTTACGTTAGACGTACATCGCGTGTATTCTTAGGCTTATTCCCGCCTGGTGGAATCACGCACGCGTCAAGAACGGTTCAAGAGATTTTCACCAAATTTTATGTTAGAGGAATTTAGTACAAAATGTCGAGCGTTTTAGTTTTCATTTTGATCTGTTTCAGTGCTCACGTTACGTGAAGATTCGCACGTGTTTCTGCGTGCACCTCTAACAAACTCGCACAGTCCTTACCGAAAGGAAAAACACGTCAACCGAAACTTGTAGAAGAAAATGAAACGCACGCTGTATATCCAGTGTAGTTTTCCGTAAATATTAAAAATTTTTCGGGATCATTGAGTAAAAGTGAAGTTGATTTTACGTGCCCGAGTTCATTCTTTGTTCAGCAGTGGTCTTTTGAAAGTCACAAAGGCCATGGGCGTTTTCCATGTTGATGATAATTAAACGGAGCTTTCTGCCACGTAAATATATATAAATATATTTATATACACATATAAATACGTGTATATATAAATATATATTTGTACATAAATATGTTTTTAATTTAATGAAAAGGTGAAACTTAGTACGTCAGAGCAGGGACAGTCATCGGTCGCAGAGGTACCTCTCCACTGCTTCACAAGTTTTTTACATCACTACCGCCCAGTGCGCGTATCTGTAAAAGAGTGGTTTTTCACATGCGCTCAGAATAACGACAGAATCTCAAGTTTTAGGATTTTATATATGTATATAATTTTATCACAACATTTCCTTACAGAAGTATTTCGAAACAAACATGTTTATTCGTCTCATCTGAATATGAAATATAATTTTTTTCGGGAGTATTCACTTGTTAGTGATAACTTTTTTTTTGCAACATTTTATATATAATTCCGTTCAGTTGTGTTGTAAGTGACACTTTTCCCACACTGCTGATACATTTCTGCATTATCCATGTTTTAATTACACCTCTCAGTTTTTCGTAACCAATGTGCTGCTAGGAAGTGTGAAGGCTTGCTTCAAGTGCTACGGACTGCTGGTTGTGAAGGCACATTTCTCTTGGTTCCAATGCCTATAACAATGGGAAAGTAAGCATGTGACTTCTAGATGGACATACGGATGCTGTCACTAAGTAGGCCTACTTGTGTTGAAAGCAGCAAGGTTGTGTGGCGTATACGTGGTACATGGAAATACTTAATACAGAGGGTCAGATAGGTTCGAGATTGCAAGTTCTGTAGTCTAATTTTTAATTAAATATCCTGGCTGTAGCCAGAGAACTGTATGTCATAATTTGTTAGTTTTTAACATCCGGATACCAATCGGATGGTATTTAAAAGTAAATCTACTGAACAAGGGTAATTTTTGTGGTATTTATTTCGCAGTTAGCTGGGTCAGTTTCTTTTCATAGGGTTTGCTACACAAAATAGAGTGGCAAAGTAACACAGTGTATTCTGTAAGCGGTTCTTGTGCTCTGTATGATTAACGTATTAACCTAAATATCCCATTAGTTATTTTTATGCATTTATATATTTTTCTTCTTCCTCACACGAACACACATATCTGAAAGTTTTTAATAACAAAATTTGTCTCTTGTCTGTTTTCTAACGTATTCTTGAGTCTAACGAGTGTATAAAGTAAAATTCAAAAACAATTTGTGTACATCTTATTACTGAAACCAACAATTTGCACGTACAAAGTATATACAAAAACATACAATCTTCTGTGCTACATGTTTCGGTGGTCGAACGCCATTTTCTGGGAGCAGCACCTGAAACATGTATGATTTAAGATCTAATGAAGCCAGTTTATGTGTGTGTGTGTGTGTGTGTGTGTGTGTGTGTGTGTGTGTGTGTGTGTGTGTGTGTATATATATATAAAAGCTGACACAACAATATCACTGCTTATTGTGACGTAGAATACATCAGCTGATTACGTGTTTGATTAACATTTGCTGTGTAGTTATTATGTGGTTAGCAGACCCCGTAAACATTTAGTACGCAATTTTTTTGCAATCGTAGCTTGTGACACACAGTAGAACCCGGTTATAACGACATCGCTTTGTACGACACCTTGCTTATAGAGTTAGATATTCTGTGGTACCAGTTCATTCCTCACTGTTAACCATAACATTACACTCCTCGATTATAACAATACTTGTTTATAATGACACAAAATATTCAGTCCCTTTCATGACGTCGTAACCGAGTTCGACTGTGCTTGTAATAATAGGCGTGGTATGCCCTAGTAGGCGTGGTATGCCCTAGTAGACAATAAGTTCCTCTTGACGTTGCAGAGTGTGTCACAGTGGCGTGTACGTGTTTGTATTTGTATTTGTGTACAGCTGCTGATAGCAGTGGCTGTCTGTGATGTTTCTATAAGGACTCTTCATATATGATACGAAAGAGTCACAACCGATATTCAGCATTGCCTTCATTTACAGCTGCAAAATACCTTACCCGAGGATGCAAAGCACTAACTTGCTCGTCTTGTAGTTCTCTTGTGCGAATATTCTATTTGAGATACTGGTGACTGAATATGACACACAGAAGGCAGGTTTGTTTTCGTGTTCTGTCAATACAGTGCAATGAATTAGCCTGTATAAATTTCACGCATTCTGGTATAAATGCCATCCAAGTAATTCGCTCTTCATTCGAGGGTCATATCTTCGGATAAGTCATGGATAAAGTAAATGTAAATATTTCTGTCTTCAGGGATTTGAAGCCGTATAGCCTGGTGGAACATTGAGGAAGCAGATTCCTCTCAAAGGATGGCAATTTTTACATGCCAGATGGTACCACGTCCTAGAAGACAGTGGTATTGTGGCCTTCGGTCTTGTGGGATGTTGCGCGGCGTAGTAACATCACAGAAGAGTGAAGGCGTCGACTAAACCGTGGTGGAAGACTAGAATCTCGCACAGACAGTAATCGTCATGGGTACCGCCATGAGAACCTTTAAAGGGAATATTTTCATTAATATGAGTTCCACTTTTTGGAGCGGATTGCCCTGTTTTTATCGATTTGGCTCATCAGTTTCTCGACCCTAAAGCGTGTTTGGTCCGGACTGGGGGATAAGTGTATCCCTTTGTAGGATCATTAGTGGGCTGAGGCTACATGCAATGTATTCGATAGAAAAAGATAAAATTGTCTCTATACGCGCCATGAACGCATATAGACCGTGCACAGGTTTAGTTCGAATCATTTTTAGCCTCGGCTATAGATGTATATGAATGGTAGAGCTCACCCCCCGGCCGCTTTACCCCGAGGGAAACGGCGGCCGGTACCCATTTTAAAAGAGGCTTACAGATCCGGTGTGGAAGTTTTGGAGAAGATACGAATCTTTTGTCTCTTATGGAATGTAGCACGTTCGATAGCGATGAAAAAAATACAGTCAGATCCGGCTATAACAACATCGGTCGATGCGATGACACGTCTATTGCGTCGGATATTTTGCAGTACCAATTAATTCCTCACTTTTAACCACAACGTTATATTCTCTGGTTATAACAACGCTCGGTTGTAATGACACAAAATACTCGGTCCCCTTCATGACGTTATAAACGAGTTCTACTGTACATACGCATTCAAATAGCGGGACGTTATAACCGAGTTCTACTGTACATACGTATTCAAATAGCGGGACGTTATAACCGAGTTCTACTGTACATACGTATTCAAATAGCGTGACATTATAACCGAGTTCTACTGTACATACGCATTCAAATAGCGTGACATTATAACCGAGTTCTACTGTACATACGTATTCAAATAGCGTGACATTATAACCGAGTTCTACTGTACATACGTATTCAAATAGCGTGACATTATAACCGAGTTCTACTGTACATACGTATTCAAATAGCGTGACATTATAACCGAGTTCTACTGTACATACGTATTCAAATAGCGTGACATTATAACCGAGTTCTACTGTACATACGTATTCAAATAGCGTGACATTATAACCGAGTTCTACTGTACATACGTATTCAAATAGCGTGACATTATAACCGAGTTCTACTGTACATACGTATTCAAATAGCGTGACATTATAACCGAGTTCTACTGTACATACGTATTCAAATAGCGTGACATTATAACCGAGTTCTACTGTACATACGTATTCAAATAGCGTGACATTATAACCGAGTTCTACTGTACATACGTATTCAAATAGCGTGACATTATAACCGAGTTCTACTGTACATACGTATTCAAATAGCGTGACATTATAACCGAGTTCTACTGTACATACGTATTCAAATAGCGTGACATTATAACCGAGTTCTACTGTACATACGTATTCAAATAGCGTGACATTATAACCGAGTTCTACTGTACATACGTATTCAAATAGCGGGACGTTATAACCGAGTTCTACTGTACATACGTATTCAAATAGCGGGACGTTATAACCGAGTTCTACTGTACATACGTATTCAAATAGCGTGACCTTATAACCGAGTTCTACTGTACATACGCATTCAAATAGCGGGTTGGATTTGTAATTACGGTCCCAGAATCGTACTTTACGTCACTTCATCTCTCTGACTGTGCAGAATTCTGATTTATGTGTTTTGTTAGTTGTCTTGTGGTGTGGCAAGCCTTATGATAGGCTGATTTTCTCAAAAAACGTGAAACTGCGAATGGGAATTTGAGTTCAGTCACGGAGGGTGAATGTTTGTGACGCTCTGCTGCTGGCTTTTGGCACAGTGTTACAGGGGGCCGCGTTGTCAACAGTCTGGGCAAGCATGAAGTGCGTAGGGTGAGTGAGTGGCCGGGTTACATAGGCAGGTTCTTGAGACTAATGGGTTGGCAGGATATATTTATTGAATGAAATTATATTTGTTCTGGTCGCTTTAATGAGTATTGCGTTTCGATCACAGTTTTCTGGCGCTGCAATATGACTAAGCGGGATTATACCATGAGTGTTAATACTGTGGCTGCCAGTCGGCTTAAAAGATCTGTGTTTCACTTTGTGCAATTTTTTTCAGATTTTCCGATAATCTCTTGCCGTAATTTGCACATTAATAGTCTTTATAAAAAGCTACCGCCTTGTAGATTGTGTTATTCTAGCTGACGGGCTTCCAACCTGCGGCCCGCCAGCTTGTATTGTGCGGCGCACGGCCACATTTGTAAATTATGTATATCCTATAAAAATTAAACAGTAATTTAGGCGCGTAGGTGTACCACTTATTGTTACTTGTCCACATGCGGCCCGCGAACCAGCCTACAACAACGGGTGCGTCCCTTTGCCTTGAAAAGTTTGGGGGCACGTTTTCTAGTTGCTAAAAAAATGAACCACGTTTTAAAACTTTAAGTAATTTTAGTTGAACAGATAATTTTTAAGGTAAATCATTTGGCTATGATGTATGTTATGTAATGTTACTCCTGTCCAGGATTTCTGGCTGTAGACGTAAACGTCACAACTTTGCGGCATTACTCCAAATGAGTCCCTAGCCAATTTATAATATCGCGGAGCGTTGTGGTCTCCACCTCAAAACGTAAAACTGTGGTCATTATATATGCGATGAACTTAGTCTTCAGCGCATTATAATACTCGGGATGAAATTTTAGGATGATTTGGTACAAATTCCCAGCCTCGTAACGACAAAACTGAAATGAAAACCGGCGAAGTTAATGACATATATTGAGAGCCGGTGCCGCGAACTGTGCCCAAATACGGATCCGAGAGATGGACGGAAGCCGATCCCAGTGGCCGCGCGGTGGAAGGCGTAGATCTGCCCCCGAGCGCTTACTGGGATCGTGGATTCGAATCCCACCGGGGGTATGTATGTTTGTCTCTTGTGAGTGTTGTGTGTTGTCAGGTAGAGATCTCTGCGACAGGACGGTCCCTCGTCCAGAGGAGTCCTGCCGACTGTGGTGTGTGTCTGAGTGGCATTAAGTGAAAATAAATAACATTGACACGTACTGTGAGTAGGTAGAAGAGGGAATGACTACGAAACGAAGCGAAACGAAACAAAACGAGATTGAGGGAGCAATGACAAGAACTGAACCGGCAGCAGTGCGTCTTGTGGCAGGTGACGATCAGAAACGAACTGAAAGTAGCAGTTGTCGACTTAACAGTTAAGTAAATTGTTAAGACACTTGCCTGGCATAATTGGAGAGAAAAAAGACTAAAAATTAAATCTCGAATTTGCTCTCTCGTTATCAGGGGCTGGGACGTCTGCCAAAAACGACGAACATTTTCAGTCCCTGTAATCAAAACAGTCCAAAAGTTTAATCCCTTATGTTTCTGACAATGAAGTCAGTCCGAGGAACAAGGCCTCACTTGAAGAGTTCGTAGTTGTTTATCAGTTAAATAGTTTTTTACAAGAGCCCACCCTTCGACCCTAACTTTGTTCACTAGATTCCAGTAGTAGCAAATTCACAACCGCACATCCTACTGTTCTACTATCCCTTTTAATATCATCCCACACTTACAGAGAGCATTAAAACTGAGATTGTAATGGCTGAACATATTCAGTGCAGCGTCTTCTAAAGCAGAAGCTGCTGAATGTACCTCATCTGAAGGAAATAAGTTTATGTTTTAATTTAAATCAAGAAATCCAATTGACTTCGTATTTTCTTATCCTGTATTCAAGGTATTAGCAACACGAATTGAATCGTATGTCCCATTATTTAAAACGCAGCGTCGGATGAACATAAAAGCAATTAGTTTACTTACATTCATGCTTGTCGGAAACTACTTGATACAAGACGGCTTATTAAACGTCCAACCAGAAGCGTGGTCGAGTTCTCCAAAGATATCATACACTGTCAAAGTTCTGTCTTCCATTATCGGTTGTAAAGGTTATGTAAGGAAGGGAAAACTGATATATTTTTATATGCATATATATGGTTATTTATATTTTTTTCGTAGGCGCAACAGCCCGAAGCGGGCCTAGGCCACCTCCTTTTAGAGGTTTATAGATCACACTCAGACACACCACAGTCGGTAGGGTTCCTCTGAACGAGTGATCAGCCCATCGCAGAGACCCCTACCTTACAATACACAAACACTCACAAGAGACAAACGTCCATGCCCCCGGTGGGATTCGAACACACGATCCCAGCACGCGCTCGGCCGCAGACCTACGCCTTAGAACGCGCGGCCACTGGGATCGGCGGTTATTTATAATGCGTGGTTTATTTAACAAAAAAATGCAAAATATTGTTGCGGAAATGAGATAGAAACAAGTTATCTGTACAGACTTCTTCGCTCACATACAGTTCACTGCACATGAATAATAAGGACTGTTTAAACATTTGTTTCAGTTACTTCTACTAATTTTTAAAATTATGGATTAATGTTAATTTAATTTCAATCTTGCCAATGCTTAAGTTTCTGTAGTTCATATACATTTTAAAACAAAGCGGCGGATTGCTTAGTGAGTATAAACTAATACAGACTAATACTTGATTTAGTTTTAAATAACGTGCCCCTATCAAATTTTGCAACGTGCGTTCATTGTATCGTGTTTCCATTGAGAGGCGCAGCTTCAGGTTGCAGCAGGAAGTAGAAGCCCCACATCAGGAAGAACTAGGCAGTTACGACATAAAAGAAAGATTTCAGGTATTGTCTCTAAAGCTATTACATCAAGGGTGATGCAGCGTATGAGGTGAATAAGAGATGCGTGTAAAATAATAATTGGCAAAATGCGGTTGATCATTTTGCACACCCAGCCGTACAAGAGGGGAAGGAGCTGAATATTTGTGACATTTACTAGAAACGCCCTGCAGCATGGAGTTAATTAGTTTACGAATATTGGTGCTTGTGGATCTAACATAAACACGCAAACGTATGTAAACAAGGCAAAGTGTGGATCTTGAAAGGAAATGGAAGGCTTTTCATATCAAATTCCAAGTTCATGGAATCCAGCAGTTAAAGCAGGATGTGTGTGTGTGTGTGTGTGTGTGTGTGTGTGTGTGTGTGTGTGTGTATGTATATATGAAAATGAAAGGTTTAGGAAACCGTAGGTTACAGTTGACTGCTAGAATATAAAGCAAGCGGGTCTATCGGCTCTCCATAAGTAGAGCACTTCAGTGGGTATGTGTGCCCTGTCACGACACTCGTTGGATATAATGAATAATAACCCTTGACATGTTTTATTACACAGGCGAAAAAGCTAAGAGGAAGGGGTAAGAAAAGCGGTAAAAAGTGTGATTTAACACTGGAACAAAATTAATGACATCCGGCCACTATCGCTGACTGCAACGCCTCTGGTGTCGGATTTGGTAATCAAGAACCTCGTAATGACCCCTGACAGGAGTTCTGCGTTCTTGAAGGAAAAGAGGCACAAAAATGCGATTACGTAATAAATTTTCCTTCTATTGAAGTGTAAATAAAATGGTAAACAGCGGAGCCGCGATAGTGCAGTCGGTATAGTGACTAGGCTACTGCTTGGACGATCTGGGGTTCGAACCCAGGCAGGGAAAAGGCGAAGTATTGTCTGGTGTAAGTGTGCAGACGTTCCTGACAAACCTGCCAAATTTTCGTCTTCGTTAACAAGACACATGGATTGGGCGTGGTGATGGAGGCAGCAGCTTCTACCAGACTACATGGCGTCACGTCCTTGGAAACAGCAATTTACAGGCATGGCTCTGAGGGCGTCAGATCATGCTAAGGGAACCTCTAGGTGAGGCCGTGCTATGGCTCAGGCGGTTGGTCGCCTGCCTGTCACCGCGGAGGCCTGGATTCTATCCTGGCTTAGTCCGTGAGAGATTGGTGGTGGACAAAGTGGCAGTGGGACCCGTTCGGGGGGGGGGGGG
>BLKM01006607.1:767081-795003 GCA_013340265.1 Coptotermes formosanus
CCCCCCCCCCCCCCCCCCGAGTACTACGGTTTTCACATGTCAGTTTCATTCCACCGGTGCTCCATTACTTGGAAAAGGAAAAAAAATCGTCATCATCATAGGGCGGCACAAGAAGCCTTAAGGCTGCGGTGCGTCCGTAGCGTCTGCTGCGGGGGCCTTCTCCATTAAAAAAAAAAGCCGTCTAGGTGCGGCTACTGTACGCTGCCCGCATATCGCAAGTCCTTCGAATGGTGAAAGCCAAGCCACTGGATTCATTTACGGCGATGACAGTGACGTAGGTAAGGCCTCCCCATATCCTGCGGCGCAGGGCGCCACCACACGTACAGAATACTAAAATTTGTTGTGTGTTTTTGTGTTTTGGGGTGGATTCTATTCTAACAGCATGCAGTATTCTGGATCCCTGTTATGAGATCCTGGACTAACGTCGCCGACAATTATGCGGGAATCCCCGATTATCGAGTCGCAGAGGCCCTTTAAACAATTATCCACGCCGCTGTCTGACGACGTAGGCAGAAACTTTTATTCCGGATCGTCATTACGCTTTTGCCAGCTCACATGGTATCACATGGTATCACATCCAAGAAGACAGGCAATTTCTATAGTTGCCTCAATGTGATCCCCAGATCTCACCGTGCTTTAAAGCACTGCCGATTTTCCGTTTGATCCCTACACGATGATTGTGTAAATATTTCCCTTTTCTCTTCTCCGTCTGCTGTCTGTTATGTTCGGTGTATTACACTGGGTAGTTGGAACATTAACAAACCCAGACATTACAGTACATTTGTAACTGCAACGGCAACAGGACAAAAAACGCATTTCGTGAAAAAATTAAATACCTGTGTCAATTTTGTTCACAATCTATTTGCGAGGCTTCATGACTGTCATTCTTTGTCTCCTTTGCTCTCTGTGCCACACTTCTCTCCCTTTCTTTCTCTCTGGACCAACTCGGCGCGATGCTGCAATGCGTCACCACATGCACAGTTGCCAAGTTGAAACAGATTTCACTACCGGTTCAGTAATCAAAGTTTTAGGGGGAAAAAGGGTTAAGCCTTTATAATGTGGCAACCAGACGTGGAACTATTAATCAGGGCAAAATTTCGTATTAAATGACGTTTAACAACGTAGACTAGTAAAAATCATTTCGCAGTTTAAAATTTTATTCTTGTAGAAATGTACAGCATTTCATTAGTCAAATGGTGACAGGCAAGGAAACAAGTAACGTACATTACACAGTCTCCTAGACCTTCTTTTCACGCAGAATGGTTGCTTCTGAATTGAAAAATGTTCTTGTCTGGAAAGTGGCTGAGAAATAGGAAGCGATGTTGCATGATTTTTAAGCACTTTCAATTCTTCTATCTCGATTTACCAGTGAATAATTTGCCATGTGAAGAAGAAGGAGAAGTAGTAGTAGTAGAAGTAGTAGTAGTAGTAGTAGTAGTAGTAGTTGTTGTTGTTGTTGTTGTTGTTGTCGTCGTCGTCGTCGTCGTCGTCGTCGTCGTCGTCGTCGTCGTCGCCGCCGCCGCCGCCGCCGCCGCCGCCCTTGTCGTCGTGAGTTCAGTACCATGTGTGGCTTCCTGAAAGCTGTTCTTTTTGTAATTATATTGATGTCTGTCCCTCCCTTTAGCACCTAATTGGCTTTTTTTACTTATTGTAAACATGTACATTTAATTTTGGAAATTGTAGGCCTGCACTACAAAGTGTCCAAAAATTTTCTGTCAAATTTCAGGAGTTTATTTCGAGCGAAGAACGTTGTATGAAAATGGGTCCGGTTCTCAATCTTAATGCAACTGTTACTGAAATTCCAGTAGACGCAAAGAAAAGCGAGGATTGATTAACACAAGATTATTGTACTTGTCAGCTACGTATATATTTGATTTTATTTTATTAGGATTTGGGTCTTCTGGCATGTAACGCCTTGTAATTTGGTAGATGGATTCCAATGTTTCGTAGGAATCTGCTGGCTCCATTTTCAGGGTGGCTGCCACAAAAATAAATCCCATGATTCGACCACTTCCACATCTTCCTCGATACGTACACCCCTAGACACGCCTACCTTCTCCTAGCCATGCTATTCACAAGAACAGCGAAGGTTATAAACACGTCACTCTGCAAACGAGAAACGCTTTAGAAAGTGAGCACCGCCTACGACATTAGTAGGTTCATAAAATTTTAACGCGTTCATAGTTAAAAGTAGCAAAAATGCGCCTGTTAGCTTTGCCGTGTCTGCCAATCTGTCTCTTCTTCAGTGTTCATGTAACAACTTGGGAATCACAGAATGAAGGTCCCATGAAACATGATAAGGGGGTGAGTTCTACTGAAACTTGTCTACGCATTTCAATTTTGGTTTCAATGGCATGAGAGTAATGGACACAAAAACCTGCGTGCTTTTCTGCACGCACCTCGAAAGTAACTTGCTGCGTATCTGTCGGAGAGAAACATGCTTCTGTCGATCGTTGTAGAGAAAAGCAAATATCAATTGCACTTTATTTATTTCTGTGAGTCTTAACGGATATTAAGGTAACTGAACAAAAATGGAGCAGAAGTAATTAAGTTGTTACGCTTAGGCTAAGCTTTCTAACTTGTCTCACGTTTTCCATATCAGTCTGTGCAAAGTTCCTCTGGGGTGAATAGTCAATACAGAATGATTCCACGCATCGTGGTAGGTGATGTAACGAGTGTTCTACATTAGAGGAGATATTCTAACCCACAGGGAGCCGGACTTCTGGAATCAGTGATCTGCTCTAAAGACAGAAAATCTTTCGCCGTCTACCCCCAGTACACAGTGTCTTAATGTTAGGTCAATTAGCAAAGAAATGTGAAAGAGCATGATAAGATCAAACATATAAAAGTACAGTTGCTGCATTTACTAAAAATTGATGTTTCCAAACAAAAAATTTATCCTAATTAAAAGGTGTTTTCATGAACATTTCTGTTTGCGTAGTTGATGCATGACACTGCATATCTTGCGATAACTTACTGAAAGAGGGTTCATAATTACTTAGGCACAAGTAAAGGCCGTATTTTAAACGTTCATCGGTCAGACGACTTCGGTATCTTGATTTAATGATCTTCATCTTGGAGAAGGCTTCTTCGAAGACTTAGGTTGATCCAAAAGATGCTGTCAAACGGAGAACTGTTCATCGTACTGCGGTGGCAAATAAATTTTGATAGTGACCAAAACGCGGCCACGACCGATCAAACAACTGGCCGCGATCGACTGGTAGATCACGATCAACAGTTTGGTCACCTGTTTTCTAACCTGCTTTATTCCGACTGTCGATGACGAACCACCACACGGCTGTATGCACTTACACAAGCGGCTTAGTTACGCGCGTAAAGAATAATATCCTAATCAAGCGAGAGATGCTATGGTAATGTCTGTGTAACTTTCCCATTTGTTCCTGAGGAATATATCGTTTGTGAGATCTCTCTCTGTCTATTGTAGATGCGCGCGTGTAACAATCATTCGTTACTGGTTCCATCAAGATAACAAATTTAATTCACCATGAATTTATCTTGCCTTTTCAGGTAAGTGTGGAGGAACGCAAAGCAAAATGTCGTCTTGGAAGGTTCACAGTTTGGCGTGCTGTTTATCAAGGTACATCTCCTACGATTTAGAACCTGTAAGCCTTTATATTACTAGTAGTATATGAAATGGTATCATGCTTATCATTATTGTCATTACTAACATAATCATTATAGTCATCAACATCATCTCTATCATATTCTCTTTTGCTAGGCGGTTAGGTTGATTTGCATGGGCCGCATAAAGTACTTTTAAGTGTCTGTAAGTACGTAAGTATGCATAATAGACACACTCATTGATGTACGTAAAGTGTATACACTTTTACTGTATTGGAATATTTAAATTTAGAGTGGGGATGTTGGAGAACATGACGCTAAGAGAATGTTTGGCCCTGAAAGGGAGAAATTAACATAAAGATGAAGAAAAATGCATAATGAAGAGATTTGTAGCCTTGTATTCTTCACCAGATATTATCAGGTGGTGAAGTGTACGTGTATTGACGTGTATTTAGCAAGAACGGAGAAATGCATACCTTTTAGTCAAAGTACCTGAAGAGGAGACGGTCGCGGGTTCGGTTCCCGACGGTGTCATTGGAATTTTTCATTGACATAATCCTTCCGGACTCACTATGGCCCTGGGGTCGTCTCAGCCTCTAACAGAAATGAGCACCAGGAATATTTCCCGGCGGCGGGGGGGGGGGGAGGAGAGGGGGTAAAGGCGGTCGGTGCGTAGGGCTGACAACCTTACCACTTTCATGTGCCGATTGTCTAGAAATCTGGGGGCCTCAACCTGCTGGAACCCTAAAGGCCTGTCGATGCCTGTAATGGGACTGCTTTACCTTTACCTGAACAGGAGAGACAAATTAGAGATCTTGTGGTATGTGGAGGGCATCACTAAATTAATTGTCAAGACACGGAGTGATAAAGCTGTAGCAACGTTAATATACTACAGAGTCAGTGATATGTTTTGGCCTATGTTACTAGGCCATCTTCAGGCCGATTACGTACAGTGCCTGTGTCATATAATTGCATGATTAAATAGCTTTTACTGACGACTTATCAAATTTAACTATTTACCAAACACGGCGAAATTTCTAATATCAAGACAGTAATAAAGCTTTGGATTCCATAAATGGTAAAGTCCTTGATGTTATTCAAGCCCCACGCTATGAAATAATATAATGGAGGTATACATCCACGCCTTCTCACTTTCCGCACTAGGATGTGAGCTTCACGTCCTGGCCTCGGGAAAAGAGCTCCTGGTCCCCGTCGGATAGTGTGCTGGGTGAAACCCAGCGTCGGTCTGGACGCTTTGAAGAAGGGTAAATTCTCTGGCGCTTGCTGGGGATCGAACTTCGGTTCATTGGTCGTCCACCCCCTAGCATATTCACTATACCGTCTGAGCTACCATGGCTGTTCTCAGATTCCATAGCAAGTAGGAAAATTCTTACGTATCTGAGAGAGTACTATTTTATCATAAGGTCTTCCATTCCATAGGGTTAATTAGTTGAATGTAGCAGTTTGCGTGTTATGCAAAACTGCTATTGTCACTGACTTTTGAAATCCATTGTAGTTTGCTTTATATATTGCTGTTTGTTTCCTGGAGTGACTGCAGTATTGTAAGGAAGTACTGGAAAAATGTATTTGTAACTTCGCCGTTGTTGTTGTTGTTGTTGTTGTTGTTGTTGTTGTTGTTGTTGGTGGTGGTGGTGGTGGTGGTGGTGGTGGTGGTGGTGGTGGTGGTGGCGGCGGCGGTGGTGGTGGTGGCGGCGGTGGTGGCGGCGGCGGTGGCGGCGGTGGCGGTGATAAACTTATCGTCATAATTATTTTCCTTTATTATACAAACAACGAATCAATCTTATAATTGTAACGCAGCAGCAATTCCTACTGCAGCACGATATCCACCCACTTGATTGAATATGTAGACACATTTTACTAAATTCCGTAAAACTGAAACCCAAGATTGAGGAAACTTAATTGAACTACGATATAGCATCCTCACGCTACGAAAAAAAGTGCAGGTTGTATTGATCTTATCTGGTGTTGCAAATTGTGTTCTTGTAGGGCGTGGCTGGTTCAGTTAACTTGTTTATTTACTTTCAGGTTGTCGACGGTACGAAATATGCATATCGCTTGCGTGGGGCATGGTAAAAACAAAATTTTAGTCGAGATATCTTAAAAATATCCACATGTGACAACAGGACGAAAGTAGTAAGGTATTATTAAAATTTATGTGAAACAAATAGCAATGGAGATGTATACTGGATTTATCTGGCTTAGAATAGGGAATATTGTAGTACAGTGTCTGGTAATGTGTGGCCAGCTGAATGATTACACTTAGCCCTTGTTTTACGCTTTTTTGCTTTGACGCCCCTTGCCAATATATAAGGTAAAGGTAAAGCAATCCCGTAGGGTTCCAGGAGGTTGAGAGTCCCAGATTTCTAAACAATGGGCACATGAAGATGGTAAGGTTGTCAGCCCTACGCACCGGCCGCCTTTACCCCTCAGGAAATATTCCTGGTACTCATTTCTGTTAGAGGCCGAGTCGACCCCAGGGCCATAGTGCGGCCGGAAGGATTATGTCAATGAAAAATTCACCATGAAATGACACCATCGGGAATCGAACCCGCGACCTTCCGGTTTGGAGCGCAGTGCCTCAACCAACTGCGCCACCGCGTAGCCCCTTGCCAGTACATACTACTACTAATGTAGTCAGTAGACAATTACAGTCGAACACAAGAATTGTAGTTGTGTAGCTGTGTAGTTCTGACAGCACAACGGGATGTAGCTGCCTAAGATTACACCATTTATTAATTTGCGCCCTCTCATCAGCCTCTGACGCCGTTCGGCTGATTGCGCTGTATTACGCTAATCCCCGCCTATTCCGTTATTTCTTATGGGAGTATCATTTTTGATCTACGCCTACTTTTTCAGAACGCAGCTAGGGTCAAAAGCAAGGGCTGGGTGTCTAGGTTTCCGAAGAAGAACTCTGCTTCATAAAATTGGCACAACTTAAGCAGAATCCAGTCGTGTCCTTACTTAAAATGAAGCTATTTGAATGGGAAACATCACGGATACGTATTAGAACTTCTTCCATCGTCACTGAGTATAGAATATACAACACAACGTTTCGAAAGCAAATTACTTTTGTCTTCAGGTGAACTACCTCGAACAGAAAATATTTGGAAAAAGATGGAAAGAGTTTTAATACATATCAGTGATGTTTTGCATGTTATACCATTCTCAAAGAATTCTCTGGTACAGCTATCTGAATGCAGTTGTTGCAACATAAGCGAAATGCAGTCACATCTCGCTTCAAATGAAGCTATTTGAGGTCGCGACATTATCTGCAGACAAAATTGCACAGCCCTTTGTGTGCGTGCATTGTTTGTTTTATAAGATTTAGTCGCTTTATTCATAGATTCTTTGGCTACTAAATAAATTTGGCTAGGAAGGAAATGTTTTCTGAAAGTACGCAGACGTCGGAATCGTATAATCGTCGTCCCTTTAACTCTGCGACACTTCAAAGACACGTGACATCAATATCCTGTCAGAGTTTAACACTCCCACCGATCCACCGAACCACCCACACACACACATGCGCCATAAATATCAAAGCAAGATCAACGTCAAAGGGAATTAAAAAAAAAAGAGCAACACAAGCCGCGAGGCGATATGAACACAGCAGAGCTAAATAAATGAGAGCAGGAGGGGAGGGTGTGGGTTTTACCTGTGTGCGGCAGTTTTCACGGTACCGCCATTAGCTAAATTCCGTTGCTTAATGGTGCAATTTATCAGGGATCTTTCCACTGTTTTATCGCACTTTGTGCGACCTTCAAATTACGTCCGGTAATGTTGTTTCTTGCTTATCTCACAGCTGTTTGAGATCGGAAGAACTCGGAATGTCAGACTTTATGGCCCAGAAGTAACGCTGGAGAAAACTGAAGAGATGTTCGTGTCATAAGAATGCGTGACAGTTATAATACGAAGACAGCTCATAATGACGGGGTGACAGAAACGGAACAGTTTTCAATCTCGAATAATTTACGAACAATTTCAACAAAAACACTAATCACCAACAAATGCACAAAGAGAGTTTTATCATCAATCGTAACACACTCCTACATGTTTCGACCCTGCTGGGTCATCTTCAGGGAGAACTTTTTGTTATCGTTACACTAAGGTTACGCTTTATAGTTGACTGATAATGTGCTGTTGAATGTGTACTGCTTTGTTTTTGGAGGCGTGAATTCTCCGCGGTCCGGCCGGACCGCAGAGAGTGTAACGGTAACGAAAATTCTCCCTGAAGATGACCCAGCAGGGTCGAAACATGTAGGAGTGTGTTACGATTGATGATAAAACTCTCTTTGTGCATTTGTTGGTGATTAGTGTTTTTGTGTAATATAGTGCACGGACATGGAACACATTAGATTTGCGAACAGTACCAAGTTTGTAAATGCTTGCTGCCTTTCACAGTCAGTTCAGGGGCTGAGGTCACCCTCTTTCCTATCTAGACTTTAAAATATGTAACTCTATAATTTTATAACATTTGTGTTATATTGTTGTGGAACTTGTCCTGTCATCTTAAGGAAAGCATATACACTGGAGGTACTTTCACGGCTGCTTTCTGAGGAGAATATGTGAATATAAAAGAACACGAGCAACAGGCAGATGGAAAAAAATACACAATGAAATGATTTATAATTTGTTTTACCACGTATTTTTAGAATGATAAAAATCAAGAAAGGTAGTGTGGGTGGGTGTATATCACGTCTCAGTGAGGTAAGATATTAGTTAAAGGAAGGAAGAGGTCAGCTGAAAGATATTGTCAACAAATAAACAGACAAATTACGGACTTACACAACTGTATATTTTATATTACTACAGATAAGCTTCATTTTTCGGTCCCCACGGGCCATCATCATGGTTTAGTGTAAAAATTATTAAAGAAAAGGTAAACGAGTAAACATGAATGGGCACTTTTTTGTGAGATTTCACAATTACATGTCACCTTACAGTTTTCCAAATCCTTATCGATACCTTTACAGTAGCTATTCATAAAAGTTGTTTGTGTTTTTATAAAAACATCAATTACTAAAATCAAAAGTCTTTTCAGTACATTTGGATCTACTTGTTTGTATCGATCTTCTAATTTTGTTAAGGCATGTGTGGTTCAGAGTTAACGGTGGGACGGAAATTCGTGTCATATCTATAGTAATATAACGTAAACAGTTGTGTTAGACGGTAATTTGACTCTTTGTTTGTTGTCTATTGAAAACACAACGGGATGACATATGTCAGGTTGAAATAAATATGCGTAGAAGAAAGATAATATGGAGAACATGGTTGATGGAATATGGTATGAATATGTGAATTGGTTCCAGCTGGTCCAGGTTGTAGTCCAGCCGCAAGAAGTTTTGAACATAGTAATGACGTCCAAAATATCGCAAGGCACAGATCTAATTCCTGCAGAAATGTTCTGAGCAAGAGGCGAAACGTACATTCTGAGACCCCTTAACTTGCAACGCATAATGCTATTTGGAATAAGGAAGAATTGCCGCAGACGTCTAAAGATTACGTTATTGTACATATTTATATCGAGGTTCACAAAACTGGTTATAATAAGTATCGATACGTATCGCTGTTATTAAGTAAATGCATCCAACATTATACTATCAATATTAAAACGGTACGTAGACGACAATATTGAAGATCATCAGTGTGGATTTCGATGTAACAGATCCACTGGAGAGCAGATATTCTACATTACATTCGCCATATACTGAGGGGAGAAAATTAGACTGCAATGAGATAGTCATCAAATATTTTCAGTCTTCAAATATTATGCTTCTGTTACGTTGGAGGGAAGTACTGCATAAACATCTCGTTAAATTCGATACAACCGTGACAATAAATGGCTTAATAGAATGTAAACTTTGAAATTTCCGCGGATACTAAATACAAAGAAGTGTCTATTCTCAGCCAGTCAGCCGCGTGCTGACCACCCAAGGAGTTTTCACTGTAATTAAACGTGTTTAAATGAACGCCATAGTAAATAATTCGAATATTTGCTTGACGCATTGGCTATTTAGGATAGTCCGCACAAAGGAGACGCCTCAGCGATATTGCTTACCCACTTTGCTTTTGAACACCGTATTGTGAAGATCCAAGAAAGACTGAAATTGAATTGGGTATTCCAGATTATGGTCCGTGCTGGAGATGTTACTTTGTTCGGCGAAAGCATAAATATCGTAAAGAAGTTATTCTATTATGCACTAGTAAAGAGGCTGAATTACAAGAAATCACATAAATGTCGAAGTGTATATTCATGTATTGTAATAAAAAAACTGTAAAATATTACTGATTCGTTTAAAAGCAGGTAGTAAATTATTTATGCAGTCGAAAACTCAAATGTTTAGTAAAAACGGTAGTGAATCAAAATTTTATTCGTGAAGAAGTTAAAGAGCGGACGGCATTTGGTGGAAGCTTGTTACCGCCTTTTTCAGTCACAATATTTTGCCTTTCTGTCTCATGTCTAAAAACTTAAGGACTGAATGTTAGAACCTATAATGTTACCAGATGTTTGTGGGTGTGGAACTTAGTCACTCCAAGGGAGGAGCATATATTGAGGGTTAGTGTCAGGGTTTTTACCGTCAAAATACAATTTTATTTGTGTTTATTCATATTACAGTACGCACTTAACTTTGCTACACGTTTTAGCGATTACTGCCATCATCGGGTTTAGCATATATAAATGCTAAACTGCATTGCGATGCAGTGTACACGGTGTGGTTAGTTTGTTGCCAGCGTGCTAACCACACCGTGGACCTAACACCACACTTTCACCCTCCAGTCATTGACATACACAAAACATTTGTATAGAAAAATAAAGGCGAATTTATGCAACATTTCACCACTCCATTTCAAATTAACAATACAGAAGACAATACTGTCGAAATATCTATGGTGTATTTTCGATATAACAGATAAGAATAAATTTCAAATTAGTTATTTTACCGCCTCGCAGAGCGTTTAAGTCAACCAATGGAAATGGCAAGACTCTGTAATCAAGAAAACGTACAAACAAAACAGAAGTTTATAAGAATGTAAAATATAACGATTTTAGTAACGGTAGAACATTTATTCCCACGATGAAAGGTTTTAGGTACATTTTGTCATTATGTATTTTATGACAGGCGCATTGCTAATTGATATGTGTGAATATGCCCGAGGGTGGCACTACTTGCGGAAACATTTGGCGAAGTTAGGCACATATTTAGTACGAAGTAGGCCCTATTCATAACTTACTACACAAATGAAGTTCTATTAGGGTCGAAAAACTCTTGAAATTTATTAATAACGTACAATATAAAGCATCAGTATGTAACACTGACAGTGCTGAAGGGAATAGTTGGAAGAAAGGGGGAGGATAGGACAGGAGACTGCATAAAACTGCGTAATTAGGAGTTTCAAATTTGTGTTATTCACGGACCATGTTATACACAGACCATGACCCGGACGATAAAATGTAGGCCTACCTAGTGCCATGGGAGATAAAAGAAATGTGTACAGAATTTTGGTCAGAAACTTGAGAGGATGGATCTCTTAGAAAACCTAGACTAAATGAGGGGGTAGTATCAATGTGAATCTTCAATAAACAATACGTTGTACTAAAATGGTTCAGGATTGGGTCCCATGGCAGACTCTTGTGAACGCGTACTATAGTGTCTGGTCTTCCCGTAGCGTGCCCTGCCGGCACAGAGGGGGAGTGGAGGTAAGGCTGTACTCATTCTTAACCTCTTCGCTAGATGGGCGTTGGGAGGTCATCACCACTGCCCGGCCGGTTTACCCCGGGGAGAGTGCCTCAATACCCATATATGCACCCGAATGCCCGTACAATTTCATGCCCACACCTGGGTTCGAAACACGAACCGTCCAGCCAGTAGCGAGTCGCTAGACAGCTATGCTTTGTTAGAATCTATAAGAGGTAAAGCAATCCGTGTACAGGCCTGGACAGGCCCTGAGTATTCCAGGAGTTTGAGGCTCCCAGCTTTCAAGACAGTCAGCACATGAAGGTGGTAAGGTCGTCAGTCCTACACGCCGGCCGCCTTTACCCCCTACAAAATATTCTTGGTACTCATTTCTATTAGAGGGTCAATCGACCCCACGGCCATAGTGCTGCCGGAAGGATTATGCCAATGAAAAATCCTAATGACGCCATCGGGAAACGAACCCCGACCTTCCGGCTTGTACCGCAGTGTATGGCGGGGTCCGTAGAAGGCTTAATGTCTTGAATGACAGGAAGGACTTTGCTCCGTGAAGTTACATCCTTAAGGTTCTAGATTAAGACATTGTAGGGTCTCGCAGTCGAACTGTGTGCGCATGTTAGTTACTTAGCCTCCGCATTCCTGACTTGCCTAAAGAGGGTTAATAATACATAATTTTCTGCTTCTTGTAACAACTTCTAAACCAGTTTATAATATGTCAAAGTCGTGAAAGTACACCGTATTTTATTTTACCATTGGGTATCACGAGTTTGTTCACCCCGCAGCCTCTGAACACGTCGTATACTTCAATATGTCATTCTGACGTAATGCTTGAGATTATTCGAAAGTCGTGCAGTATTGCGATGCCGCTTGTGTTGTTAAATAATAGAAGTAATTGTATTTAGCTTAAGTTACCGATCTTTTTAAATACTGTTATTTATCAATCTTGTCTGCCAAAATCAAGCCAGTAAATTTTTCCAATTCAAATAAAGCTGTCTGTTTGATGTATCTGACGCGTGGATACTTTGAGGGTTGTTTCTGTGGTCTGCCCGTTTCCCTGTAGATATCACTTAACTGTAAGCAACAGGTAGTTAATATTTTAATTTAGAATTCAGGATATGACGGATTTTATATGTGTTTTTTGGCTTAATGTGATTTAGAGTCTGCGCCATTGGTAAAACATAAACCAGCCTGGAGCTTTTAATTTCTCTTCAACGAAATCCATCTCATTACACTCACAGGACTAGTTTAATTACTTTTAATACGTTTGTTGCTTTTATGACTATATTACTGTATGTTATAGGCTAAATGTGCCCTTTCATTAATGTTATTTGGGAAATACATGAACGTGCCATATAATATTCCCAGAGGTTAAAAGCAGAATGAATTCGCGGAAGGTTTGCTACACTTCATTCCACAAGCTCTTTTATTCCTGTCTACTGCATGAGAATCGAAATCGTAAAATAGGATGAAATAATTACGTTTCTTGTTATTTTGTATGGGTATAAAACTTGATGCCCGATGGTGTCATTGGAATTTTTCATTCATATAATCCTTTCGGTCGCACTATGGCCCTGGGGTCGACTCAGCCTCTAACACAAATGAGCACCAGGAGTATTTTGTGGGGGGGTAAAGGCGGTCGGTGCGTAGGGCTGACAACCTTACCACCTTCATGTGCCGATTGTCTAGAAATCTGGGAGCCTCAGCCTCCTGGAACCCTCAGGGCCTGTCCAGGCCTGTAGTGGGGTAGCTTTGTAAAACTTGATGGGGCGACCTAGGCCCCTAGGGGGGCTGTTGTGCCACAGGAAAAAATAAACAAATCCTAACCCCTCAGGGTAATACAAAACAACCTGGAAACGTATGCATAGCGTAATAATTCTTACACTTTTGAACACTTTATTTAATAATCTTCAAAATAGTACAACTTACGGAAGAGGATCATGAATATGAGTTATGCCTCATTTCTCTCCACAAAATTTGGTCGAAACATTTTTCCGTTTCAGTAAATCCAGGGCTGTTACCTTATCTGGCCATTATCTTTTGCCACTTCCTGTCTATTCTTTTATGTTACAAAACATGGCCTACTAAGTGGCAGGCTCCCATGCTTGCAGGTTCTATAAAGATTTGCTTGTCGCCATATGGGTTTCATACGATATATGTGCTGAATACAGCATCTAGAGAAAATGTCGTATAAAATCAGACAACAGTTTATAAATACTGGTTCAATTGTAACTATTAACATAATGGGCAGAAGACACGTGATAAATTCGTCCATATAAGACAACTGTGGTTCACGAACTCTGCGACACAGAAGGTGAGGCGAATCTTAATTTTGTGAAACTGTACCTGCAGGTTGTGCGTGACGGACACACAGACCCCCACACTCATCTGTGCGTGACGGACACACAGACCCCCACACTCATTCTCTGTAATGACTATCATATATATCATCTCCACAGCTAGAACCAACTTGGACGCAGGCTTCGGTTTTGGCGTCGGTGTCGATTTTTTGTTTTATGTGGAGCCGTCTGGGCCCTCCCATTTTGGAACGTATTTCCAGTTTCTGAAGCGTAGGCAGTTGCTGAAGGCCTAATATTCGTGTCCGTCCGTTACTCCTGTGACTGATCTGCATTAATCTGCTCTGTCTCACATGTGTGGGGTGCTAATGGTTGGTTCTTGCTGCTTGGTTCTACCGGATGTGCTAAAGTGCTCTTTACCCATACCAGCTTTCATTTTGATACAATCAGATGATATGCAACATTCCAGTATTCATAAACTATAGCGTTTGGAAACTTTCACAGTTGTAGTTTAATGTTCGAATGTACGTATGTTGTAGTTTGATTCCTTGGCAATCTGCGTAGTAATATTAATAATCATTTATGCTCACCCTGTATAAAGTGTTATGTGACATAGTTTAACACTTGAAATGAGAACTTCATCTATTTAATATTCATATATTCAGTTTCGACCACACCGAAACACAGTATCTCCTTTAAAAATTCCAACCAATTAATACGGTTTGGGTAAATCGCCTTCCTCCTGTATATCGTGCAACAGATTGCACACTGCGGACAGCACGCAAAGTTGTTGAATGTTAAAGTGGGTGGCAGCTGTAGCTACCAGTGACTGTACTTCAAAGGAAGTATGATAAGGTTATTTAGGTTAAGGTTAGTTATTGATGTTAAGTTGTTAGACAAGCAGAACGAAAGAAGATTGGCGAAAATGGCAAACACTATTAGTGTTTTGAGGACATGCACTTCAGTAGGACTTGTGTGCTTGTGTGTGTGTGTGTGTGTGTAAGTAACTTTAATTAACATTTTCTTCGCGTTGTAACTACAACGCTTACTAGAAAATTCAGATGCCACGAAGATTATATGTTTATATTTAGTAACAGATCTGCATTTTCGGTAGATGAATGTGAAGCTCAGTGAGGTAAGAAAGATCGCAATTATGCATTGTGGAATTGTGTTCATCTTTGTTCTTTGTAACTGACTACAAAGGCTACTTGGTCTCGATACAGGTCCGTGTGAAATCATCCTTTAAGCCATTGACTTATGTTATTCTCTTTTGACTGCTGGTATTAGCCTAGTATTTAATCTTGATAATGGTATGAAGTTTGCATATCTCAGGAATATTTCGCCCTCGCGTTGTTTCTTCCACTTTCTAGAAGTCTCTCCTGTTCGTCTTTACTCGCAGGGTAAATGTGCAGTTTTAATATCTTTGTACTTTCTCGGCAAAGTAACATTTCTTACGATATTAACTTAATATCGCATAATCCCTTGGCATGGATTATACTAACAGTTTCAGTGTTCTTCTCTTTTACACATTCTTCTTTATATTCTGCTGAATGTGATGCAATTTGGCATTCAGTGCAGATAAAATTCTCTTTCTCCGTCTCTCTCTGCCTTCAGCCATTAAATTAAACATGAGCAAAATTTGAATCATCAAAAGTCTTTCACTTTGAATTAGAACGAGTTCTGTACAGTTTTGTCAAACTCCAAATAAAATATTAATTATTTTTATTTACTGGTTAATGTCGATTGCATAACGGGTGCAGGACGAAAGAGAAATTATGAAAAGAATAATGATAATAATTAATTTATCACCTACAAATTAAATATATATGATAATCTATCACTGTGAAAAAGTTTAACGTTACATTTCGTGACCTAGTTTCCCACAACGCTCAAGCTAGTACTACCGTATTTATGTAAGCAAAAGCGAACCATGTGTACTAGAAGGAGAAAGTTTTTTTCTGCAGTGACACCATATATATATAAAAATTCTTTTGTTGTTGAAAACGTTATTAGTAAGGACAAACAGAGAAGCGCCAAGATGGAGAACACATTTACAGACTGACGGACATGGTAGTACCATAAGCCCCTTATAACTTTAGGAACATATGCCAACAAGACTGGAAGACTCAGAAAGAAGTCTTTTATTCTTAGTACGAATATGTATGTTTGGCCAAGTTTTGAGGCATTTTAATCCTTAACGAAGGAAGGAAACTCTTTATCAGATTATTTCATTGATTGGCAAAAATGTCATAAATACGAATCCTGACTGAATAAACTTGTGGTCAAAACTGTTCACGACATAATTCAGGGTAGCCTGTGTTTTGTCATTCGTTTTGCTAGTAACAAGTCAAGCCTCGACCCAAGGGCCTCTCGAACACAAGTGAAGGTCGTGCTGTTGGAGTGTTCGCTTTCATCTGTCTCCGGTTTACATCGTCAGTCCCTCAGACTCATTTATGATAATTAGACGAGAATTTTATAATATTTGTATAATATTATGTTATCATAAAAGAAAAAATTATAAAACGTGGAAATAAAATTGTATTCACAGAGGAATTTAAGGATGGAATTTCTCATACTTAGAACTAAAGTGGTGTGTCTGGTGTGCTCTAATCGCAGTATCTTCTCATTGCCATAGGTCAAGGCGTCAGATTACAGATCCCTATTGCAGAAGCTCGGGTTAGGCTGAATTAGTAAGAACGGATTAGTTATTTGGCATTGGTTTCGTATGAAGAAGTTTTGCATAACAAAGGACGCAATGTACGTATAGTGTAACACTGAGGCGCGTTCGTGTAACCATTGTTGCCGTGGAAGAGCAATAAATATTAGATATCGTTAGATATGAGTATGTATCTGTATTCTTACCTTAGTTATCCAGCATGCAAGTCACATCTTTTCTGGGCCGCTTTATACTGCCGCCTTTTGCCTGTCTGGCTGTACCATATTTTTCCACATTATCTCATAAGCGGCACGTAGGTCTTCATTGTAAAGTACCCGTTATTCTTGTCGGATATTAATAAAATGTGAATTTTCTCGACAGATTTTCGATAAATCCTCAAGTATCAAATTTTATGAAAATCCATACAGTGAAGCCGAGTTGTTCAATGCGGAGAGACAGCCGGACGGAGAAACGGACAGACGTACAGAAATGAAGCTAATAGTCGCTTTTCGCAATTTTGCGAACATGCCTAAAAATCAAAGGACTGTATGGCATATATTTTAAATAGTTCTTAGAAGTAAAATGAGCATCGAATCAAATTAGGTGCAGCATTCGAGATGTTTTTTGTATCAGCAAATGCCACTTTCCTCCTTGTTTATTGCCAGGCCCTTTCTATGTAAAGCGGGAGATTGCCACATATTTCTCTGTGGTTTTCTCTTGGCCTGTTTGAAGCAACGAAAGGAACTGACTGACTTAATTTTCCATTTCCATTTAGATGAAGTTGCAACAATGACGATAAAAGAAAAACGTGGGTGATATGCTTACAACAAAATGACGCGAGACAAGCAGTTTACCCAAACTGTGTGCAGAAATTGCTACTCTGAATCAAGAATGTAACGAATTAACTAAAGTAATTAACTCATTCACGCACTCACTCACGCAATCATTTCATGGATCTAAGTCCTTCTTCAGAAGCTGTTAGTCATTTTAAGTTTATCGCAAGCTCGAATTTTTGTCACAGCTTTTAAATCATTATTGACATTTGACATGGAAGAATGTTTCATGTTTGCCATGACAATGCTCTGACTTGTGCTTCAATGGCAAAACATTTTGTTACGTGTAACCTGTAAGCGAAAAACTGAAAATACCATATGCAGGATTCTCAGCAGTATAGATTCATAATAGATGGAACTACTGGCAAAAGCATGTCGTTTAATGTGGGACTGTCGCGCCCAGTGGACATTTTCTAGCGGTGTGAGTTACGGCATACTTGGCGTTAAATCCACTTAACAGGGAGACCTAGAGGAGGAATGGATACAAATTCTGAACTTCAACAGTCCTTATATTGTTTTAATACAAGATATCCCCGTTGGTATGCAGATACATAAGTGTATCTGTTCTTATAAATTATCCACTTATAACAAACATTTCGTTCTTAAATGCGCATTCAGGTATTAAAAATATTTTAAGGTTGTTCATTCCGTGCATTGTTTTCATGAATTAGAGTCAATTTATTAAACCAACTAAATATAATATTTATATGTGAATAGTTGTGTACATTTAGTTGGTTTCATGAATTTACTATAATTCATTAAATTATGCTTGTATTGCAGTAATAAAATTTTCTTCTCAGATTTACGTAGCGACGAATACTGGCTTGACCAGCGTTTATAATTTTAATACGAGACATCACCGTCAGTATGCGGACACAAAAGCATATGTATTCTTATTAATTATACACTTATAAACAACACTTCGCTTTTAGATGTTTATTTAGACCTAAATACGCATTTAAAAACGAAGTATTGTTTATAACTGTATATTTAATAAGAATACGTACGCTTTTATTCGTTATGTTGTTCGGTTAGGCCTACTGTCACTTTGCAGCCGTCGAATTTATCCTGTTGGTGTTCTGACTGCAAGTGTGTAGAAAGTCTTTGAGGCTTTACCGGGTGCAAATCCCGGCCTTGCAATCCACAGCTAATTACTGGATTGTCTGTGCTGTTGCTGTTCTTGCACTATGATACGAACAATTCCCACATCCAGTTGAAGATGTGAGAAGTGCCTCATTTGTTTACTTGATTAAGAAATTTGCATAGTATCACACTTGCAGGGAAATTAGGTAGATTTGGTGTCGGTGGATGATGAACATTAGTACACACTGCGAGGAAGTTTCATCATAATTTAAGATGGAAGTTGGCAAGAAAACTAGAAGACGTGACAAATTGCAACTACCCGAAGTTGATTATCGGTTATAGGATATCGAAATTCTTTGCTTCAGTGACTTGAAATTTGTGTGTTAATACAGGATGTCTGTAAATGGATTTTCCGATTTTGGTATTTTATTACTCAGACCTACGTTAAGTTATACTTTACAACACAAACCAACTGAAAGGCCAATTACAGAGTTTTTTGGACAGTAGTTAGTCATTAATAAAGTTGAATGTGACAGCCAGGAGTGGCAGGAGCAATATCAAACCGATATTCAACCTCCTGCCGTACGGTCTGCGGTGTTCTGGGATATTACGCAGCGTTGAGTGGTAGTTCTGTACGGACGTTTCGGGAAAACCTCGTGCCACGCGTTAGGAGCAATTTCATGATCATTTTCTGCACAGGCTTCTCTGATCTGTGTCTTGCGGTCGTGTAGTATCGTCCGCAGCAAGCAAACGTAGACACTCTCCTTCACAAAACCCCACACAGAGAAATCCATCGGTGTCAGATCAGGCGATCTGGGATGCCACTCCGGAGGGCCCGGGCGCCATTATACCATACTGTCGAATGTAACTGTGCCAATGGGACAGAATGCACAGCTGACTCCAATCACGCGCCAAATTAAAACTTTCTGAGTTAACCTTCCACACGGTTTTATTTCGAAACTGTACCTCAAGCGATCTCTTCGTAATGCAGTACTAAATTCGAAAATACCATTTGCGGATATTCTCTAAGCTTGCTAAATAGAGGTTTCCTTGGCTGTAAGCACGGTAGTGCAATGCGCAGGCGCGACCGAAGAGCCAAATTATGAGGCTCGTAATTATTTTAAAATGGATTCTGGAGAAACTAGATATGAATGAATTAGCTGGCATAGGAACGAATTCAGTGGTATTTCTGAACACAGTGTAATATTTGTTCCTTAACAAGGAGTTCCGAGAACAGCTTATGAAACCCACCTACTCTGCTGGCTCATAGAGTTTTAGTTGAACATTTCTGCTGTTTTGTTTTTTATTTTGTTTCTGAAATGCTTTCTACGCGAGTACAGTTCCTGTCTGCGTTAAATTGGCCGGATATAATAACGGAGTCTCTTCTCATAGCCCTGTTTGTAATTGTCAGCATGTAAGCAACATTCCTCATGCAAAGCGTGTAGATGTTATCATCAAATTATAAATGTCTTCTTCCAGTACTTATTTATCGCAGTCAAACCGGGGATTAAAGAAAATTTGTGCACGACCGCCATATTGTTGCATTACATTCCTCAAAATACTTGATTAGCATAGTTTCATTTCTTTCGATAGTCTGTTTTCTTCATAATTTCAGGCCGTTAAATTAATTATCGCTACTGTGGCTTCCATCTTACAATTCTACGCTCCCCCCATCTTGCTATTACCGATGGTAGGAAATTAAAATTTAAAGGTTGAGGTCGCCTTAAATGGCAGATGTTCATAACAAATTTCGTCAGAATGTTTGAACTTATTCACATCGGTTGTTGTGATTAAGACATTCTTGAAGTTGGACCTTGTAAAACAGAGTTCCTTCATTCCTGTTCTGTGTTACTTAGTTCCAGCTAATGAACTGCTGTTTTTTGTTTCTGTTCGGTTTAGAACTTCAGACATTAAATGTACTTCAGTGACCTGTCTAATACACTCGTAAAACGTGACTTTTTTTGATGATGTAGAAAGAATTACTATTTTTTTAATGTGTACTCTAATATGGCAACATGTTTCTTTCGTTGTAACTTTTTTTAATTTTATACGCTGTAGTATATCTGGCTGCTATGCAACTAAGGAAGCGGTTGGCAACTGAATCTATTTCGCGGATGATTTGAGAGCAAGGCACTTTTTTAATTTTCATTTTGCTAATGTTTTAATTGTGGTTGTTTTCTGTAATATCGTCGGAAGGTGTCATCCCTATTATGTGAAACTAACTAATCAACCAGCCTACCAAGCGGTTTAGGAATTCATAACGTCTTTAAAGTCTCTGCAGGCTCACAGATTGCACGCTTTCTGAACATTTCACAGTGCTGCATTCTGCTCCCAGGCACTTCGTGTAACTAAATATTCGTAGATTTGCGAGATTCATTGGAGCTGTCGTAGGTTACAACGGTGCCTTCATAAATACCTCCGTTGTTCTGCTATTAATGCAAGGAGTAAATTCTCCCTTCTTTTTTCCATTGTTATTACACATCATACAGAGGTCACGTAACTAGACCATATAATCATACTTTTTTTCTGTGGAGCAGTAGCCCAACACGGGCTTAGGCCGCCGCCATTTTTATGTTAATAGATCACACACAATTAGACACTCAGATACCCGGTAGGAGTTCCCTGAGCAAGTGATCAGCTCGTCGCAGGGGCCACTACCTACATGAGACATAACAGACACCTTGGACGAGAATATGCGTGCCCTCAGCGGGATTCGAACCCGCAACGTCAGCAATCGAGCGGGCACAGGATCACGCCTTAGACCGCACGGCCACCGAGATCGGCAGTCATAGTTAATGGTATGTAAGTGAATTAATATTATCTACAAACACGAAATTTAAATCAATTAAGGTTAGTTCAATACTCGTATTAGTTAAGCAAATGCATTTGAGAGTCATCTAAATATGACGTCAGTACGTGAAAACGTACTGTGACCTAAATAAAGCTCTTTTATATGTTTTTTTGGACGGAGCATCAATGTTGTATTCTTTACCCAGAAAATTCTATTACTCTTTGCTTTTATTAGTCCCCCTTGTTAGGCGACCTTTTCATCATGGTCTGACATAGGACGTCGCAGAATTAAGAGCAGTTGGGTGCCACAGCCCAGAGAGGATGTCGTATGCTCTTATGAACCTCATATCCTGTTTCCTGGCTGAAGTCAGTTAAATAAGTCGTCGTGTCTAGGCAACCAGAAGGAAACAGAATTGACTTGACCATTTGAAGTAGTTACGGTTGCGCAGTAGTTCTTAAATACACAGTGCTGCGCCTCGTATCCCCGAGCTTCCTCTCTTCCAAGTGGTCCAGAAGTAGCTCTTGTTAGCGAAATGAACACGGTTATTCTCCTTTGTCCTGTCTGGAAAGAGGAAAGACGACAAAATGACAGAATGCCGAGACAGCAGCGTTAGAAATATGAAGAATTATTCATTTCATTGAAAGGTAATATTCAACTGGGTGTAGTCAGTATAATTGATTACTCCAGTGAAGATTACATTTTCCCTCAAAGGTATCGTCTAGTTCGTACACTTAAAACAAAATTGTATTACTTTGCAATAGTAATTGAAACACGCCACAACTCTCAGGCTGACAGGAAGTCCATGTGACTGCATTAAGTGAAGCAGAATGTTCGCTAAATTGCTTCCAGGACTGTCGCAGTAACCATATTTACACAAAGTACGTTTACAAAAATTCGATTCTAATGTCTTTGTTGAGCACTGCGTTTGCTAAAACATCAAAACATTTCAAAGTATGATATTTTATATTATTTGAACTAAAAACACAAGTTATGATGTGCGTGTTTCTCGATGCACCATCTAATCTTCCTACATATATTTGAATGGACATTTATGTTAACGAGTCTCAAACTTTGTTTGGGACAAGTAGGTGTAATGACATGATTACTAGCAACTCGGCCTTTGAGTATGTTAAACCCAATAGCAAACAGTGCAACGCTGAACAACTCTGCTAACGAGTGTCATCAAAAGGTGTGCTTATGTATTCGAGTAGATGGTAACCGACGAGCAACCCCTCATCCAGTAAATTGCACATGTTTTATTCCACAGCACAAACACGTGGGTAAATTTGTTACCAAGCGAAGAACCCCAGAGACCATGGAACAAACAGAAATTCGCTATTGACAGTAAGCGATGAAATATTGGTGACGAAGTGTATCATCAGTGCTGGAAAATGTACTGTACATCTGTTCCTAAGGGAGACAGCTCGACGCAGGAGACCTAACAGCTGCAATTTGGAGCGGCTGGAAACGTAAAGTGCATTCAGAGCAGTGTAGAAACACACACAGCATATAACGAGGGCACACATTCATACAGAGTGAAAAGGCATTCGCCGGATGCCGTGCACATCAGGTCATTCGAAACTACGAAAGATTTATTATTCCGATTCACATCAGAACTGCTGATTTGGTTCGTTTGAAGTACAGACTAACGAAATCGCTAGTTCTTTTATTGATTTTGCATAGAAATGTAATATGGTGAAGTAATAGAATTGTTATTTATTATGTTAAGAAGTTAGTTCGTTGGTGGTCTGTTGTAACCATGGAAATAAAATTTCGGGTCCGGTAAAATGCGAGAAAATTGCTTGACCAGAGAGTTTGTTGAGAAGACTTCTCCTACTTGGATTTAAACTTGGAACTTATTAATTACGACAATTTTAAGAATGTATTCTTTCGTCCATCATTTTTATTTTCTTGATTTTATTCTATTACTTACATCGCAGCGCGATGTAGGCCTGCTGATCAGCTTACCCATTAAATGCTTGCTGCCATGTAACGAAATTGTGAACGAACAACGAAAATAGATTTTTCGTTATAAAAGCCAGTTATAACGATCCAATAGCAAGACCAGGTACGGACAAACGAATAATGCTAGACTAAAAGGTTTTGTGTAGATGTACAAATAAAGAAATGTATCTTCTTGATTTCAAAGGGTTGTTCTCTTTCACGAAGGGCTATCCGTCCAGTGAACAACATTATGTGTCTTATTTCCGGCTAAGAAGCAGAGCAAGATCGCTTTATTAGACCTGTGTTTCTGTTAGTGCTTCTAGCCGCATATATGTCAAACTATAAAGCACGAAAGAAATGAGGTAATGTGTGCTATGGTGGTGTGTAACAAGAGTGGAAATTTGGGTTCTTTGAAGTATTCATGTATTCTGTAATTAATTCATTCTTTCGATAGTCTGCCTTACGACAGGTCCACAGTCTCTTCCAAAGCGACTGCGACGGACTGCGATGTAGTGCTTTCTCTTGCAGTTTCCAATATCTGCATTTTCCTTAAGATTTTCTCTGTTTTTGGAAAGAGACTATCCAGGGAAAGTAACAACGTGATAGTTTTTCCATTTGCTTTCCACATCGCAGCCCAGCAGCCGTTGAAACCAGTGTGGTCACGCCTGTTGCTGTGCGACTGTGAACCATCTCGAGCATCAAGCTGTGTGCTTCAGGTCACTACTGATGTCGCTGCTGCAGGCATCAGAGAGATTTGTGTCGGAGTTCCCTTCTCGGAGTTCCCAGTCACCTCTCTTCGTCTGGGTTGTACCGTCTCGATCTGCCCGGCTTGGGAGACCCCACTGGTAGCAATACTACCGCCTGCTTAGCTATGAAATTTTCGTATTTCTCAAATCTGTTTTTAGAGATTTTGCACATTTTGGCGTTTTAGATCATTCACTGTAATTAAAAACGTTGCTTCGCATACATTGTCAAATCCGTGAAGAAAACTGAAATCTCTAGCGAAAAGGACAGTTGAAACCCAAATTAACTGGGACAAAGTGGTTAATATAACCTCACTGAGTATGTAACATTGACCAACACTGCCGCAAATTTGTTGGCACTGCACAAAATTATAAATTGTTTCTTCTTATATTTTGTCAGGTATTCTCCATCCCAGATTGTTTTCAGATGGACAAAGTTGTAATTGACTACTTTAATTAGTTGTATAGTCTGTGACGTACGTAAATGTTTTTATATTTCAAGCACTTTAGAAGAATCGTCTTAATTCGGCTTGAGTTTCGTGTCAAGTGGAAGTTATATTAATACCAATAGGAACAATATTAAATATGTCTGCCATCTTAAAGTTAGAGCTCCAGTATCTCGTTTTAAGCAAAATGAGTAATTGTAGACATGAAACATGCGGACGGACAGACATGAGCTTATATCCAAATTATGCTTAATGTAACTCACTTCCTACAAATGACGCGTAAAATACTGTTGACTCCACTCATTCGGTTTACCGCTACGTAAATTCTGTCTTGTGTAAGGAAAATTCAGTTTTCTTATGAATTCGTATTGATGTCGTTTCGGCCGCAGATTGCTTAGCAATGTTGTTCCGGTTTAAGAGTCAAATAAGAGGAAGTTATTGGATGTGAACCAGAAGCGTAGACGATGAAGCTGTTGCAGTGTACAGTCCACTTCACTCTCGTGAAATAACAGCGGAGCATTTCGCACCAATATTTTAACCGAGTAAAGGTAAATGTGAAGCAGTCCTTGTCCACACATTGAGGCCTTATATAAGAGCGGAGGCACATCACCACTTCTTCTTAACACCAGAGTGGCTGAAGGTGAGTGGACAGCTTAACGCTCCAGCAGCTTTATCGTCGAAGAAAGAGCCGCCCGTACCGACTGAGTAGGTGGCTGTAAAAGCCGGAGCCGGTCTGGGCGCGTTGGAGAACAGAAATACAAGTACAGTGAAACCCTGTTAAGAAAATTTTGAAAATTCCAAGAAAATCCTACTTCTTAAGCGGGAAATTTCTTAAAAGGGTAATTTTAATGAAATGGGAGAATTTCGATACTTTTTTATCCTGACTTCTTAAGCGAGAAATTTTCTTAACCGGGTTTCTCTTAAGCGAGTTTCACTGTATCTATTGTCCCTGCCAGGAATCGAACCAACATTGGTCGGTCATCTAGATCGCAGGCTGCTCATAATTCCGCAAAACGGATACTCGAACTGGGTATGTCCAAAAAATTGGTCGGGGTGTTAATCTATCGCTTTCAATATCTTGCTGCTGTTGCTGCTGCTGCTGCGAGTTTAGAGGAAACGTTGAAGGATATATCATGTAGCGAGAATATTAACAAGTATTGTTTTAAAGAGCGCCTACTGAACATAGATTACCTACTGACCGACTACACGTCAGAATTTTAATTAAGAATTGCCTGATTCATACTAAATGTGGTTTCTAGGAGGTCAGAAGATCTAGCAAAGCATTTTGTTACTGAAGTGAGATTGTCACCGGTATTTGTTATTTTAATTCAATGAATTACGCGCTGATGTTACTTCGCGTCAAATGGTAATAGAAATGCTTTATTAAGTTCCTCTTTAGGACCTAGACTGCAAGATAGGTACCTCGGTGACAGTGTCTGTCCCAAGACGAGCGTATATGAACAGAATACTGGCAAATACGAGTTACGCCTTTTCTGCAAGATCAAAAAGTGTTCATACACATACATTCTTTTGGCTTATCTCAGGGATTGCAAAGAGTATATGTTCCCCGTGAAGATCTTTTATTAATAGACGTTGACAAGATGTCACGGGACTAGTCGCAGGTTTTGACTGTTACACCTTTACGAACAGACAGTCGATCAGTTTTATCTTCTGCATTGAGAAGTGACCTGAGTAGTGTACAACTGCTGCTGTGTGGCTGGCATAAGCCGGGATAGCTCACTCAGTATAATGAGTGGCTACAGACTTGACTGCCAGAATTGAGTGCCGGCAGAGGCAGAAGCTTTGCCAACACGTTATACTGATTGGGGCACTCAACACCGCTTAATCTAGAACGCAGTAATTTTCCACGACGAATGAGAAAAACTTTTGCATATAGGAGAGCACTGAACGTGTCGAAGGGTGGAATGGGACTGAATGGGCAAATTAGAAAAATCCGATGCGTACTGTGCGGATCAAAGAACTTTATCCTTAAAGGAAATGCGATTCGGCCGATGCGTACGATGCGGACTAGTGAACTCTAGCCCTTGCACTTTATCACCAGAATAAGGCGCAGGCATTAAATAATTCCCGCGCATTTTTAAATATATCTTGGTCCAGAAGAAGGCAGACTGTTTTGTGTGCTTGCAGAAGTGAGAAGTGCAAATCGGTTTAAAGCAGGTCCATGTTCACAGTAGCAGCAATTGTCTTGAATGCTGCCATGGGGCTGGCACTGGTCTGTCCCCAGATTAGCTTCCAATTTTACGGTCTCCATCCCATTCTTAGGATCTCTCGTCTTGATCGCCTTATTGTGCGTCGCTGCGCGCCATTAATACTGTCCGTCTTCTTGAATGCAAGAGTAGTACAAGAGTGTGTCAGGAACTATATGTTAATTCTCCACGGATCATCTGACAATGTGGGCATCTGCAGTCGACATACTGCTTGCTTGCGTTGCGAAGACACTTGGACTGCCTGACCCCTGAAGTTGGGCCCGATAGGCTGTCCCGTAATGTCGGTAAGGAACTGCCCCCCACGCTGCGTAAAATTCCAAAAGAACGCAGATCTTATTTACACCGCGGCGGAAGCCTTAAATCACACACTGCAGACTTTTTTATGGGCTAGGTAATTATTTGCGAAAGAAGTGAGTGAGTGAGTGAGTGAGTGAGTGAGTGAGTGAGTGAATTTAATCAGGAGCGTCATCCGTGGAGGCACTTCAAACGGTTAACGGGAGCCATAGAGAAGAATTCTTCCCGAGAAGCTACTAGTCGCTCAGCTGATCAAGAAACTTCACGCCTTTTGTAGAATCCTCGGGTTTATTGCAATATTCAGAAGAGCCCACAACAGATTTATATCCTTCCTTGGCATCCATACTAATGATGTTTGCCAGTCAAGTGCTCCATGTGGTTTCGTCTCTTTAGGTTTTAGTACTAAATTTTTGTTTGCATTTTCCCAAATCTCCTTTCATGCCACACGTCTCGCCCATTTTAAGCTTCTTGATGTGATACATTAATAATATGCGGTGAAGACTTGAATTATGGAGTGGCTCATTACGCACGTTTCTCCAGCTTTATCTCATTTTCTCAACGTCAGATTTAAATACAACTCATCTGTCTGTTCTCACTCAAAAATGAAGGAAAAAGTCATAGTATGAGAGATTTTCTAAGCCGAATAGTAGAACATTTCTCAAATTTTGTAGGCTTTAGGTTTTCTCTTTATGAATGCAGTTTTCGTTTGGTACGTCTATTCCCAGGTGTGTGAAATGGATCTCATCTTCGAAGGATTTATTAGCTACTTCATATTGCAATTTCAGCCTGTATGCTGGGCGACAAAATGCGATCATAGGCCTGTCGTACTTTCTCCTTGCTTTCATCTATACCTTCGTTCTTACAAATGTCTTGCAGTCTGCAGCTTTCGTGGCACTCCGTTTGTTTCTCGCCTTCTAAATATCACCAACATAAACCAGGAGCTGGTTTGTCGCATCATGTAAAATCCTGATTTTCTTAAATCTTCCTAAGATAACCACCACCACCACCACCACCACCACCACCACCACCATCACCACCACCACCCCGATCACCACCACCACCACCACCCCCATCACCTCCACCACCACCCCCATCACCACCACCACCACCCCATCACCACCACCACCACCACCCCATCACCACCACCACCACCACCACTCCCCATCACCCCATCACCACCACCACCACCCCACCACCACCACCACCACCCCCATCACCACCACCACCACCCCATCACCACCACCACCACCCCCCATCACCTCCACCACCACCACCCCCATCACCACCACCACCACCACCACCACCCCCATCACCAC